>CATIWO010040798.1:0-10590 GCA_949673435.1 Macaranga tanarius
TCATATTTACGCCTGCATAAAAACCCTTTCATTTTCATTTATATTTGAGGGGAGCTGCCCGCATGTTATATCATATTATACTAAACTAAATAGATATCTGTATTATGATCCAAGTCTAAGTCTTGAAAAAAATAAATAAACGAGACTAATAATTAGGAATTGATTGAGAAATGCTGATTGTAAGTGATTACTAATATATGTATGTATACATATATATATATATATAGATATTAGTTCTCTTATATATATGAAACTTGTAATATTATGTTTGGTTTGTGCAAGCCATTCGAGATGGCAAGAAATGGGAGGAAATGATTGTGGATTTGATTAAATATAGTATGGAATGAAGTACAATATGTTAAAATATGAATAGTATGTATATGTTTGTGAAAAATATGTGTGTGACGGTGGTTCTGGTCAGATATCAAACATAAATTAGGATGTGTTGCATTTATAATGGCATAAACATATATTATCGCATTATAATTGCAATTATATAAACTGTGAATGAATATGAGTTGTGATTATGTGGATTGAGAATGAGATGTGATTTAGTGTATTGAATGCACCAACAATATAGTTTTGGTGTGAATGTTATGTGATGTTAAATTAATTACAATTAGGTATATGTGTTATTCATGGACAGGGAATCAGAGTTGTGTGAATTGGGGGTAATTCGATGGAAATTTGGTACAGTGGCTGAAACCAGCTACTGGCGATCGCCAGTCAGTGCTGGCAGACTGGGCTGGTGATCACCAGTCCTTTGAAGCAGATGAACACTGACGGTTGCCAGTGGTCTAGTGAGCGCCAGTCTTTTGGTGTAGCCCGGCAATAATTTTGGCTTTATTTTGGATTTTAAATTGGTTAAAATTCCTGGTATTTGGCTAGGATTTTCCATTGTATATGTGTGGTATACATTTCAGAGATCTTAATATGTAAGTATTGGATTATTACATACTTGGTGTATGATTTTTTTTTTATGTTTACCTTAATTAGTTATTAAGAAGTAACTTATGGAATTATTTTTTGTAACTACTTACTGAGAGCTTGGTGCAGTTAGACATTATCCTCATTTGTATAAAGACATATCGCATGTTGTAATGATAATATGAATATATATTAACCTTTTGAGTAATAAGAATGATGATGGGTAGAATTTTTTATTTACATGAGTAATTATTTGAGAGTTGATGTATATGTATTTTATATACTATTTATTAAAAAAAAAGAAAAATTATGCCACGTATATGGTAAGAGATTTTAGGAGTGTAACACAAATTCTTTACCTACAATTCTCAGAAATTTTTCAAAGTTAGTCCTGCAAATCTACCATAATAGAGTAGTTTTATTTAGTTTAATGTTTTAGTTGAGCAAATAGTGGGTTTAGGTTATGGAATTTTGATAGCATGTTAATGAATTGATGATGGTAATATCTAAATGTGTATACAGTGAAATTGAGGTTGATTTTAGGTCTCGGTTATGCATAGAATTTAAGTGGATAGCATATATGCAACCGTAGACATGCATGTATATTAAGTAGAATTTTTAGTGAATTGAAAAGTAAAATAAGTATTGTTGTATATGATTGTTAGGGACAATATAGAGCTCTACAAGGAGGCAAAATATTCTGGTTGATAGAAGTAAGAAAAATTTTAGAGAAATTGAAGAGTGAACTTGCTACTCATTTTTTCTTAAATCCTACAGAATCCATCAAGCCTAGGCTCTATAACCTAAACATAATAAAATACGCTCTGATACCAATTCAACTGTGACACCTTACCTATAGTCGGCTCTTCCATTAGCCCGTCCCTACTATACAACATTGATAGATAGTCATTGTAGTGATGTCACCTCCAGTAACTTCAACAAACAACAGCCTAATAACCCTTGTTATATATATATATATACACACATACACACACATATATATTTACATGAAATTTAATGTGTATGAAATAGATGATCCTCTAATCATGTGATCATCACTTAAAATTCAAAAATTAACATCTTATACTACTTTATGAACTCGGATAGCTCTCACATAATATAATATTATTCATAATATAAAAAATACATAGCTCTCTTTCTTTTACACAATACACTTAGTAATAAATCAAACTTATTATTGTACCTTTGAAGGTTGTATACTCGTTCCTAACATGCACTTCCATTAAATTGCCATCATCCCTTTTAGAATTCTTGACTTCACATTTACGCCCAAGTCATCAATAGCTACTGTGTAAAGTTTATGTTAAGAGAGTGGTGAGTACTTTTGAAATAATACTCAGTGAGTGAACTATGCAAAGGGTTGTAACAAAGGTATAGAAAATAATAACAAAACAGGTACTGGATACATGTATATACTCATAGTTCATTGGTGGTTGTTATTATCGTCAGTCGTTGATTGATTTCCAACAACTCTCGTACTATAGTTTTTATATATTTAGTTATTCTACAGTATTCAAAATTCATAATAAATTCTCATTTCCAAAAACAAGTAATATTAGTTTACTTAAAAATCATTTGAAGCAAGTCATTTATATAAATTAGTCCATAATATTCTAATCTCATAATCTCATGTGATCACATTAACATTAATTGTAATAAAATAACTCACTGTAGCATAATCTCATAACTTCACAAAATAATTCATCATAATAGCATTATCAAAGTAAACTGCACACATGTAACAATGACATCAAATATAGCATAAACCAACACTATATCAAAAGCAATATAATAAAGTAAGTATGCATACGACAACTTAAGTGTGATAAGCACTTAAGCCAATAATAATATAAATCTCATTTCCGTTAATTTCTCTCGAATGCCAAACCCTAGGTAAAATATGTATCCGGTTCCAGGTAATGGTTATACATATTCCCCAGGCATGGTCTTAGATCTACAAGGTAATATGTGCACTCGGTCCTAGGTATCGGTTGTACCTATTTACTAGCTCTGCCATATCCCATACATGGTCTTTCTATCACTCGCACACGGTATTTACTCGTTGCTCGTACTACTTAAAAAGACTTTCAAATACCTATTAATCAACATAAAGTATTCTTCTTGTGTACTGAACTTGTATGTCTTTTATACACTAAAAATGTATTTTCATTTAGATAAAATATACTTGAAATAAACCTTTTGTATACCAAAAATATATTTATCATATACCAATAACATACTTAAAATCAACCTTTTATATACGGAATATATTTCCATAAAATATACTCAAAACAATTCTTTTTTTAAAAAAAAATATATATATATATACCTTTGAATTTCCCTCCTTAGTATATAAAGGTATACACTTCGAATACTTTACTAATGCCTTAGGTATACCTTTGGGATAAAGGTATACGTTAGATATACTATATATATATATATACTCTTTTGCATTAGAATATATGTAAATAAACAAAATAATAAACACATTGAGAAATAAATATTTCATTATAAAATATATAAATATTTGTCATTGAATTAATAAATACCTTTGGTTATTATTAAACTTTTAAATAACCAACATTAGTAAAAATAATAATAACTTTAATATATTTTTTGGCAATTATTATTTAGTACTCAATTGAATAAAAATTACACTTAAGGTTGCTTCGGATAAGTTAATTAAAATTTAAAAGATCAATCCATGGTTATACGGTGGTATTACTTTTTGGCTAAAATCAATATACTAGCCCCATTTTTTTTTACCACTTTGCTCATTTAATTCATCAAGAATTTTAATTAAACAATTGAGCCCAAAAATCATTAGAGATCCAATCAAAAATTAGGTTCAACAATAATAAGTTCAATGAAATTCTAAGGAGGGAAATTCTCAATAAGATTTAGCCAAGCAAAGCAAATTCAAAAGCAAACTCATTCACAATACAAATTTGGTTAAGAAGAAAAATAGTGGTAGCAAGTTCACTCACCAATTTCTCTAAAATTTTTCTTACTTCTATTAACCATAATTTTTGACCTCCTTGTAGAGATCTATATTGTCCATAACAATCATATACAACAATAGTTATTTTACACTTCAATTTAATAAAATTATACTTAATATACATGCATGTTTATGGTTGTATGCATACTTTCCACTTGATTTCTATGCCTAACCGAGGCTCAAAATTAACCTTAATTTTAACATGTACATATTTAGATATTACCACTATCAATCCATTAACATGCTATCAAAATTACATAGTCTAACTCTACCATTTGCTCAACTAAAACTCAATCAAACTAAATAATACTACTTTGTCATGGCAGATTCGTAAAACTAACTTTGAAAAATTCCGAAGAATTATAGGTAAAGAATTTGATGCTTAAAATTACAAAGTTTTAGATGTATATATCTAGCAGTTGCTGTAAAAAATTCCACATTAATTGGATAACTACAAAGGAAGTTATAGGCTACTAATTACAAATAACTCAAAAATTTGGATAGTTTAAGCAATAACATATTTGCTCCTATTTAACGAGTGTAGATATATAATTAGCTCAGACTCCTGACAACAAAGTTTTTGAAGACTTTTCAAGGTTTCTAGAATGTCAAACCACACCTTATATGGAGTTTTCTATCTTAAGTTATTATCAAAATACCAAGGCTATAAATTTAGAAATGCAGACCTGAAAATTGCAACATATAAATCTTAACTCAATTCAATCACAATACCTAAATTACTTAGGAAATCTCTGATTTTGCTTTTTGTATGATGACCTATATCATCAAGTTTAGCTCTTTAATTAACCTTCTTATGCTCCTTCAATGATATGCTTCAAATCTTGCTCAAGATCACACACATGTAAGGTGAATTCCTTGCCTTAGACCTTTGGCCACACTTTCTTCCTCCCTTATCAATTCATTTTCTTTCTTTTGTCATATATTTCTAAGTAGAGATTAGTATAGAATTGAATGTGGGTAATGTATATCTTTTCAGTTAATCTAAAGAAAAGTATGGAGATGTGTCATCAATTCTTTGTTTACACATGCAAGAACCTGTAACACTTGTCACTTTTCTTTATTTATGTATATATCTCTAACTTATGTTTATTTCTTATTTGCTTGCTTTGACAACACATCATCACTATATTTCATGCTTATTTCATCAATGACACGTTTTCTTAAGTAGATAAATACATGTAAAATTTTACTTTTGATCCTCAAATTTCTTTCCTTTCTCTTCTTAAACCATTTCTTTTAAATAAATCCACACCTAATATTTTCTTCTTATATATATACTTATAGTTATTCTATATACTCTAATTAATCTATTTTTAATAATAATAATATTTATTTTTTTTTAAATTTTCTTTCACTTCATAATAATTCTTTCTGATACCTCTTAATCTTATATCTCAATATCCCTGTAGTCATAATCATACTTACTTATAATGCTCTTAAGGGTACGAATATTACAAGTTTCCCATTGACAAACACTATTTTGTGTTCTGACATGAGAGCATTGGTAATAGCTCTTCTCCAGGTGGAATAGTTGTTTTTGTTAAGTAAATGAGTAACAAATTGATCTCTTGGTTGATCTGAGTTGCCGAATTGATAATAGGAAGCTTTTTCACTCTTGGTTGCCATCTTGGTTACTGCTTCTTCTATCTCAGTTTGCTTTTGCTAATTTTTTTTTTTGGAATGACTATATTTTTCTCATAGAACCTGCTCTGATACTGTATAAAAATATTTTAAAGAATGTTTCTTTTCATTGAATTGTGTATTATCAAGTACAAAGGAATGTTGGTGAACTTGGTAACAAAGTTGGTAAAGTGTGTAATAAACTAAATTAGGAAGATTAAGCTGCTGGTGAATTAAGTTTGGTATGAATATATTTAATATGATATATTGGGAATCAATGAAAGATATTTGATTCTCTCAACACTAAGATATTTGATACTCTCAACACTATCTTTGTTTGAAATGTTAGTTCGACACCTCATATATTTTTTCGAAAATTTAGGGAGAAAAATGTAAAAATCAAAAGTAATCCAATAGAAAAATCTTTTAACTAATGAATAGCACTAACAAAAATAATTTTGAAGATTTACTATATCTATTTGTTAATAAAATTTATTTTATAAGTTAATTGTTAAAATTAAAACAATTATAGGATTTGTAGTGCTATTGCCTATTAGTGTATAACATGACAAAAATATACCGCAACATAAAAAAAAGTGACTTCTATGTGATATTCAAACTGCTGATTGGATTAAAAAAAAAAAAAAGATTAGCATTCAATCTATATAAAATATATAAAAGTTAATTTTTCCCAGAATACAAAATTTTGCCATCCAGGACAAATTAATTTTGCCATGTGGCACTTTTGCTACTAATAACATTTTTCCTTCAATTTTTATATTTAATTTAATTTTTTAATTTCACAATATATTAACGAGCATTAATTTTTTTAGCATTTTTATAACTTTTCATATTTCTAAGTATGTTTATTTTAATTTTTCTATTTTTATAATTTATTTATTTTTTATTTTACAACATATTAATCATTATTAATTTTTTTAGTATTTTTATCCTCAACTACTTCTAAATTCTAATTACATTTATTTTAATTTTTAAAATTCTAAATTTTTACAATTAACTATTTCAAAGTTTTATTATTTTACCATTAAATAAGCAAATTTTTATATTTGCTATAGTTACCAATTGTTTACTTAATTATTTATTATATCATCTTGAAAGACTTCCATTTGTAAAATTAAATTGGATTTTGTAAAAAGTAAAAAATTTAAAACTTTTGTCTTTCTAAATGATTAACTTATATATATATATATATATATATATATATATATATAAAAGATTAATTTCACTATATAAACTATATTTTTTATTTTATTGCTTCAATAATTAAAGATAAGGTTGGTTTTTCAGCTATGCAAGTGTCTCAATAATTTTATGATTTATTGGTTTTTCACTATATAAACTATATTTTTTATAGTTTATAGTGAAAAACCAATAAATCATAAAATTATTGAGACATATAAACTATATTTTTTATAGTTTATAATGAAAACCCAATAAATCATAAAATTATTGAGACACTTGCATAGCTGAAAAACCAACCTTATCTTTAATAACGAAACAGGTCACATCATACTCATAAACTCCGTATCAGCGGGTAAAAGAGTACCAAATGGGAGTGGTTGGCTGACATTTGTGGTTTGGTTGGCTTGAGCTATTTGAACCACAGTTCGATTTTCGCCACCAAAGTGATCATGGTAGAAGAACTTGAGTTTGGTCATTTTCTCCTCCATATGGATAGCAGGTATGGTATTTGTGTAGTATTCCCCTTGTGCATTTGCAGTCGCAGCACATAGGATTACAAAGCATGCAAAGGCTATTTCTCCTTTCATTCTTGGTTGGTTTCTTTCTTTTAGTACTTTATATAAAAAGCCGAAGTACTGAAGATATAGTGATGTATATGCATGGCTTTATAACTTATTCAATTGAAGAGGACTTTGGTATTTCAGTTAAGCAACTTCTATTTTCAGCGTTTTGATAAACTGACAGATTACCTTTTTATTCATTTAATATTTGGAAAATGAAAGCCTTTTTTCTTGTAGTGTTATCTTTTACGTTCGGGGAATCCATTTCTAGAGCCAGAACATGAGCTAAAGATTTTGTGAAGGTTCAAACAAAATTTCTCAATTTCACTACCAGTTGATTTCTTTCTTATTCCATCGATTACTTTGTGTATAAACTCAAAGAACTGAAAATTTTGTTACGAATATTCATGGTCTTTTAAAAATTATTTCAGTTCCCAAGGATTTTGTTATAGTTATGCAATCCTAAATGAATGAGGCAGTAGAAAACAACACGAGTTCATGTCGCATATTATAATTTTATGAAGTTATATATTTTGATACTTTTTACTCTTTTTTTTTTAATTTTTTTTTTTTTTTGCATTTTTCCAAATTAATATAAAATATACTAATCAAATTATAAACATATGAATTATAAAATTCTTTATATTATACAAAGGTATTAATGGTACTAATTAAAGACCTAAAAGTATGGCCAAAAAAAAAAAAAAACCTATCATTTAGCAACAGACTTTCTTGCTGAAATAAGTTAGTAACGGATAATGTGCTGTGCTAGAAAATTTAGTCGCTAACGACAGATTTAAATATAATTAGCAACAGATCTAAGGATCAACAATTTCAAGATGGATAGAATTCGTCATTAAAAGATTGTCATTTGCGAGTTTCAAATCTCTCGTTTATTTATAACAAATTGTCATGGTTTAGCAATTGACATATCCATCGCTCATCCTTAAGGATGATTTCAAGATTTAACTATGCTAGAATAATCTCACCAACCTTATTTTCATATGTATATAGTTGACTAATGGATATTATAAAATTCCTCACCGACCTTTCTACTATGTACATACCAAATTCCCCTTGTATGTAAGGACTTGTAGGCTTTATATTAATACACATAACAATTACAATAATAATTCTTCTCTTTCTTATAATTTTTTTTTTTTTTCTTATTTGGATAAGGTGCAATGCCGAATTTGGTCATAGTTGAGGGTCTAATTTACACTTTATCCCTTTCTTATTCATAATAGGGTTATTTGTAAAAAAAATTATGATTTTTAGCGTTTTTTTGCAATTTAATCACGACATTTCAATTTTAGCAAATTAAAATATAAACTTTTAAAATTTAGTAATTCGAATCACCGACCAAATATCCGGTTATCTTTTGGTGACGTGTCAGGTAAATTAAAATATGAATTTTTAAAAGCTTGCCTAACACATTAGCGAAAGATCACCGGATATTTAATTAGTGATTTGAGTTGCCAAAATTTTAAAGTTTATATTTTAATTTGCAAAAATTGAAATGTTATGATTAAATTGCAAAAACAATTAAAGATCGTGATTTTTTTTTTTTTTGCAAACAACCCCTCTTAATAATACTAATTAATTTCAAATATTTTAGAAACTCGACGGTGAAGATTTACTATTCAATTATTGGTTAATAAAATGCAATATTAATAAATCCAATAACTAATAATAAGTGTAGGATTTTATTTCTAGACAGGTCATAAACTTATATAAATAATGTATGGTTTTGAACAAAGAAATAATTATTAGCAAGATAACTGGAAAAGTTGCCTTAACACTATTAATCATCTGAATGTTAATGGCGGGTCGAAATTGAATTATCTTCCACCATTCCACTATGTTTTTCTTTAATCTTGATACTTGTGATTACTTCAAACACAAGAGGAATAAATATTAAAATATTAATGTAACCCGTTAAGTTATTGAAACCAATAAATCATACAACTCAGGTTACATATATATATATATATATATATATATATATATATAGCTTGAAAACCAATAAATCATAAAATTATTGAAGCACATACATAGCTGAAAAACCAACCCTACCTTCAATAATGAAACAAGGTCACATCATACTCATAAATTCCCATGGTGAAATTACTAAAAATTGTTTTAACCTTCGCAAAACCTTTGGCCATCCTGAACTTTTTTCTCCCACCAACAACTGCAAGTTCACGTTCTTGCTCTAGAATTGGAAACCTTGAACACACAATAAAAGAGCTTCTATTAAACTTGCCTGTATCGAACCCGAAATCTGTGTAAATAACCAACGTTGAAGTCTCATTTCCTTGGCTCGCTGCCACAGCAAGACCTTTAGCACGCCCTATGAGTTTCGAGCTTGGACTGACACCTGCTTTTAGATCATTATCAGCGGCATAAAGGGTACCAAATGGGATTGCTTGGCTGTCATTTGTGGTTAAGTTGGCTTGGGCTAGTCGAACCACAGTTGGATTTTCGCCACCAAGGCGTTCATGGAAAAATAACCTGAGTTTGGTCATTTTCTCCTTCATATGAATAGCAGGTACAGTGCCAGTGTAGTATTCCCCTTGTGCATTTGCAGTCGCAGCACAAAGGATTACAAAGCATGCAAAGGCTATTACTCCTTTCATCTTTGGTTGGTTTCTTTCTTTTAGTACTTTGTATATAAATCTGAAGCATTGGAGATTTAGTTATGCATATGCATGGCTTTATAACTTATTCAATTCAAGAGGAATTTGGTGCTTCAGTTGAGCAACTTCTATTTTCAGCATTTTGACAAACTGACAGGTTACCTTATTAATTCATTTAATATTTTGAAAGAATATTAGAAAAATGAAAGAGAGATATAAACTTCAGGCACCGTTTGGCACTTGCTCTAATTTTTCTTTTTAAAAAAGTGACTTTTATATGATAATTGAACACAGAATTAAAAAAAATGACAATTGAACACAGAATAAAAAATTGATCACAAAAAATAAGAGGGTGTTATTTGAGTAGTTGATAAAGATTTTTCCTCAATCAGCTATATTTTAGGTGTTTGGTAAAGTTATCAAATTCATATCTGATAACTGATTTTATCCAAAACAACTACGGATTTGATCAGCTCCATTTTGGAGCTTTTTTCCAATAGCTAAGAGCGGATTTAATTTTATTTTGTATTTAGACTATATTACCCTTATTATCCTTATTAAAAATAATTAATAACTACAATTTTTTAAAAGTAAATGT
>CATIWO010040807.1:0-22584 GCA_949673435.1 Macaranga tanarius
TTATGTATATATTTTTTTAAGGAACTAGAGCCCACATGATCAGATGAAATCTTACAATGTGACAGAATTTTGGGATCAAGCCTTCTGCCTAATATTTTAAGATGATGATTTAAACGTGACAAGATTGATTGTCAAGGCAAAATGTATATGATGACAGAAATTAAAAAGTAATAATTTTGAATTATATGCTACTTAATCGATCAACAAGATGAGATGAATGTAGATTTAATGAGTCAATTTCCATGTGGTAAAAATAAAGTTACGATGTCATTAATTAAATCAATCTATATCACTAATAAGGCGAGCCTTTAGCGAAATTCTAAAATGTAACATGACATTACATGTGTATTTTTTGAAAAAAGTCTCCTATATGAAAATGAGTATAAGAGAGTGGTCTATTAGTCACTTTTCTTCAAAGATATCAACAGATGTAAGATTCGAGTTCTTCTTTCATGTTGTGTAGTCTATGGAATTATGCGATGAGGTTGTGGCTATCGGGCTATAATAGGTGATAAATAAATCTCAAAATAATGGTGTGATGATTTTGCAGCGACGGACATGACAGAGAAAAGATTAATCAGAGAAACTCATATATGAGCAACATTCATGCAAATTCTATGAATGTGGAAGACATACAAGCATGCAAGAATTATGTGGAAGACATACAAGCATGCAAGAATTTTGTCGACTAATGCAATAGCATAACATAGCATAGCAATACCATCGGTCGATTGAATCAAACACCTGACAAGATATGATTTCAGTAATAGAAAGAAGGTCTCACACGTGAGTTGGCATGGGAGTTGTTTCTTTCATATGGAAAATAGTTCAGAATTAAATGCGAAATACATCAAGATCAAGTCGATGCAAAAGAATGCGGTTTTAAAATCCTGAAAAATAATACATATGCTATTGATGGAATAGTTTACTGATCACTTCTTTCTAATGGTATCATGAAGTGTAGATTTTACCATGGTTGATTTGTGGAAAAAAATTTCACTTGATTTAAAAGGGAATAATTGTTTTATATTGTATTATCTATTAATATTTGGATCGTTTGACCTCATTAGTAATCAAAAAATATTTTTTTTCTTGTAATGTGTAAATTAATCTAAAAATACTTATACTATTTCAAAAAGAAAGAAAGAAAGATGAATTTTAATAAAGATGAGAACAATGTTAGTAAATGAATATGAAACTCCTACAAAATTACAAGAGGCAACTGATAAGTAACTTTAATCACCTTAATACTCACATTGACAATTTGGAAATCCCCACCTTCACAAGAAAAAAAAAAGGGGGAAAAAGAAATACTCAGCCTAGAAAAGACTGATAGAAAGCAAAAGAAAAAAAAAAGTGATAACAATCTTAATCCAAGTATTATTGAGTTGTCTTGTTTAATTAGTGAAATTTTACTATTCTTCTATAGTTTTTCTTCTATTTTTTTTTTTAATTTGTATGTATTTTTTTTCATTAATAACAAGGTTAGACGACCTTAGCATTAATTGATAAACTACACAATAGAGATAGTACTTCTTAAGTAAATTAAATAAAAATTAATTACACAAATCAATGTGGCAGAATTTAAAATCTGCACCTCATAATGTTTTTAGAGAGAAGTGACCGCTAAATAATTATCTCTTCAGCTTCTTTAATTTGTATGTTAGTAATAGAAGAGTTGTTACAGAGACAAATACATTAGTTAACTTCTCTTCCTTTAACATGGTATTAAACCCTGCAGGTCACTGAACTTTGATTAAATTTCAAAACGGATACCCAATTTCAATTTGTTTCTTTTAAATCACTAAACTTTGATTAAATTTCAAAATGGATACCCAATTTCAATTTATTTTTTTTAAATCGCCTAATATTTATTTTATTTTACAGAGGATACCTGCTGGAATTATTAAGTGTTATGTACAATAAATAAAAAAAAATTATTTGACTAGAATTTTATAATTTGACATGAAAATAGGTGTTGGTTGACGTGGTGAATCGATTGAAAATATTTTTTCTCCGTTCGTCACGTCAGCAAAATACTCTTTAATTCCAGTAGGTATTCTCTATGAAATAAAATTGATGTTAGGTGATTTAAAAGAAACAAATTAAAATTGGATATCCATTTTGAAATTTAATCAAAGTTCAGTGATTTAAAAGAAACAAATTAAAGTTGGATATCCGTTTTGAAATTTAATCAAAGTTCAGTGATACCCTCATTTAACAACTTGGGCTGATATTGAAAATTCATGAGCACAATTAGCACTTGCGCACATGATATACATCACTATGTATGCATTGAGGTTATTTAATAGACTGTGTTACATGTCATGCAAACAGATTGGAGATTAAACACAGGTGGACAGTGAAGATTAATGCTGATTAAAACATGTTCATATATATGGTCCTTGACAAGGATTTATGATAATTTTGTCCATTACCGGGACAATCATATATGATAAATCGCTATCTAACCCACTTCAGAACTCTTTACACTGCCCACTAATAGGCAAATTTGTTGCTCAGCAACCATGAACAATGCCACGAACAGGTTCGGATAAGGGGAGTTAAAAAAAAGGCATGGCCATGGCCCCTCCTAACACACCCTCGAGATTGTGTCTTTTGAGTGTGTTTGTGTAAATGACATTGACAAAGTATGCATTGTTTTCCTAAGATTGGTGAAACTGTGTTGGCCCCCTCCTTAGACATCAATCCTCGATCCATCCCTGCTGCTTCTACATCTTAGGTCTCACTTGCTTTATTATTATTATTATTATTATTATTATTATTATTATTATTATTATTAGGGAGGTCAAATGACTTAGATATTAATAGACTACACAATAGGAAATAGTCTTCTCCTTTTAAAATTAGGTAGAATCATACACCTAATTATACTATTAGATAGAAGTGACTACTGAACCATTATCTCACTAACTTTAATCTCACTTAGTGTTAAGATAAAAAAGTTGAAATTCTCGAGAAGTAAAGATTTATTTGGCATTGCTGTGGGAATCCAGCTTTTGAAAAGTTAATTTTTTCTATTTTTACTATTTATACTTGTTTCCATATGCTTTTGGCTAAAATATAATTTACCATGCTTTTTTCTTAAATTAATTTCAAAAAGAAAGCTATAAAAATTTAAGGAAAAAAATAACCGCAATGCCAAATAGGTTATAAGTACATTATTGGTTGCTATTATCACTTCTACTTCCCAGGATGTAAAGTGCTCAACTTCTCTTGTACAAGTGAAGTAAGTTCCCCATCAAAATCCAATTAAGTGCACTTTTTTTTAGTTCAAAAAGAACTAATCGACTAAATTACCCCCTTGCACAAGGAAAATAACTTCCCCAACAAAATTCAATGAAGTGCAACTTGGCTATAGTTCATAAAGAAGTGATAGATTGAATTAGTATTTCAAAGTAGACAAAAGTGAAACAAAATTATTAATTTTTTTAAGTTAATATAATAAGGTATTCAGAACTCAATATTAATTCCTTTTTTTTTTTTTTTTTGAGATATTGGCATTTGATTATTTTCTTCCCGGGCAATTTTAAGGGCGACTCCCATATAGGTCAGATACATTTAAAAAAAAATAACTCAACTTGGATCATTTTTCATTTTTAATGTAAAAAAAAACAAACAAACAAACTCTCTCAACCACTTAAACTAATTTTTAAGTTAAAAGTGAAAAATTTTTACTGACAATAAGAATATGTCTTTTAGAATATTAAACCAAATATAAGAAATTATACTTCCTAGAAAGTTAACTTCAAATAAAAACTTCAAACCAAACATATTAAAATTCTTCTTTTCAAAAAATATATATCCCAAGAAATATATTACCAAGGAAACTTCTTGGAAATCCCTCTAAAATAAATTTAGCAAGGCCTTAACCTATACACCTTGTCAAGCTTATCTTGTTGGCTAAAATAGCAGTGAAGTGTTTCAACTTTCAATTACTAGCTAGTACATTAAGTCTCACATCTTGATTTGTCTAGATACTGAAAATAATATTCACTTGACTCCACTTAATAGTTAATCCTATCATGTTTTTTGATACCCCACACTTGGTGAATCAAAAACTATCACCCTTTCAGTATCAGTAGACACATCATATCGAATCTGAGACTTAGAACCCAGATGTTACTTGACGATGCACCGGCATTTGATTGTGCCTATGATCAGGAAAACTACAGTTATAAAGGTATTGCAGGGATCAAGAGTTGTCCAAGTTTTGCAAAAAATAAAAAAATAAAGACGTCCAAGGAACAATAAGTTCATTTTCTATGAGTGACTCATCACATTATTAATTGATAGTGAAGCATCCTGTTAAGCACTGTCTAACATTTTAGCCTAATTAGCTCTCAAGAAAATTATGGTAACGAGCAAGAAAATGACAATTCTTAAATTCTTGATTTTCCACGCTCGTGTGCACTCATGATACATAGAAATCAGATTATATAGTTGGGTTGTCTTTTCAGCATCACCAAAAATACATGAATTTCTTGTTGGAGAAATGTGAATGAATCTCATGTCTAAAAAAATATTAGAGAATTCTCTAAAAAAAAAAAAATTAAGTGGCATATAAGTGGTGTAAATTAAACCCAAGTCACCATCCATTTACGTGTTCACAAATACGGATATGGATTAACACTCATATGGAGTTTCTATTTTTTTTATTAATAGGGAGGTCATATGACTTAAGTATCAATGAAGTTTTTATATTTTTCAACAATATTAAGTGCTTATGCATTATTTTAAGCAAAACTGCATATCAAGAAGTTGAATACACTAAATAATCAGAAAATTTGCCAAAGATATTATGGGGATGTATCAAATTTACTAGCAAGTATTAGTCTGAGTCTGATTTTGTCCAAAGAAAAGGGCCCTTCTGGAATGTAATAATATAAATATTTGCATTCCTATTTTTTAAGAAAATAAGCAAACCTTTTAAAATAATAATAATAATAATAAGCAAACCCATTTAATATTATTTTCTATCAAAACTTACTTTTAATACAAAATTATTAAGTAAACCATAAAATAAAGTAAATTTACTAAACAATATGAGCTTGGTAACCTAATGTGATTACAGAAAAAAATTATAATGAACAAAAATATATTAATGCAATATATTACTAAATTTTAAATTCTTTAATGTATAAATAAATTGAGGTTTAAGTAAATTTTTTTATAATTCTAAAAAATAAAATTTTACTTTTTGTGATTAATCAAGTTATTTTTTTTACTAATAATTATCTCATTAAATATAATAATGTGAATGTTTATATTATCATACGTTTCATTTATTTAACGGTTTCATTATCCTTAGCAAGTGTTAACAAAATTAAATATCAAATGAGTATTTGTTAAATTTTCAAAAAAAAAAAAAAAAAAAGATAAATGTGATTAAAGA
The DNA here is from genome assembly GCA_949673435.1 of Macaranga tanarius. Classification (NCBI taxonomy): domain Eukaryota; kingdom Viridiplantae; phylum Streptophyta; class Magnoliopsida; order Malpighiales; family Euphorbiaceae; genus Macaranga; species Macaranga tanarius. The sequence goes on from CATIWO010040807.1 coordinate 5,417, forward strand.
AAATTTTTTCCTAATTCTTTTCCCCATTCAAAATGGTAAAGACAAAATGATGATAAGTGCATTAGGAGATAGTAAAAGTTACACCATTTTACTTATTTAGCAGCAAAACAATGATTAATCCCACTACTCACAAAATTATATGGTAGGACAAAATGATGATAAGTGCATTAGGAGATAGTAAAAGTTACACTTTTACTTATTTAGCAGCAAAACAATGATTAATCCCACTACTCACAAAATTATATAAATCTCTGGCTGCTAATCAACAATATTATTGAAACACATTACTTCCAATCTCACAGCTAAAATGTAGAACCAAAAATGAAAATATCAAAGGTAAAACAAAAACCATTCGCAAGAATCACAATTGTCCAAGCCAATAAAATACATGTGCTTAGATCACCGCCAATATTCAAAATTCCATACAACAAGAATTGATAACTCTAATTAACACATGGATAGCAAATAAAAAAAAATGCAGAATTATCGATAAAACCTCGCTACCTGATGCAGATTTTACATACAAACCAAAAAGAAAAAAAGGTTGAAAAAATTGAAACAAAAAGAGTTAAATATGATGCAGAAAGCATATTTAACCTTTGATGAGTGTCTCGACGGTTTCAAAGAAAAGTGGTGCCATGTCAATGTTTGGAGTCTTGATTGCGCACTTCACCCCAGGGGTTCCAACAGCTGTGGTTAGTTCAATCAAAAATGGAAGTTCTCCAGGAATTTTTGCAGAGAAGTAGAATACATCTTGGTTGGCGTGCTTTCGCTTTGCAATGGAGAACATGTTTGATGCAGCCAGCCGATCTAAAGTAGCTTCTACACCATTCACTACAAGACCAGGAAAGTCCTTTGAAACCTCATTTGAATCAGGAAGAGACCTCCATGTCTGCAGAGGCAAATGTAACAAGATGAGATTCCAAGCATGATCACAAACATCGTTAACAAATGACATCTTCACGAACTAGTGCTAACAGCATCATCAAATATCTAATGAATCACATTAGGTGTGTGGTTCCAGATTGCCCTTTAATAGCACCAAAGAAACCAAAACCAGTAATCGCATGATGTTCCAAGAAAAGAAAAAAACTATTTTCCTCCTTTTACCTCGAGGAAGCTCCCACGTTCCATCCTCCCTTCCTCAGCGAAGAAAACGTGCAATGAAATTTTATCATTAAAGTACAACACTGGAAGTTGATTATTTTTCACAGCAACTTGCAAAAGTGAGTTTGGAGGACCAGTAGACAAGTTCTGGAACAACACCATAGGTAGCAAAGTTGTCACTGACGTCCCAGGTTGCAATTGTGGGACCTAACAGACAATAAGATGTCAATTTATATTCAATATGAGGAAAGATAATACTATTCACTTGAGAAATGGAATTCAGAGCTACCTGTAAGGGTCCAGTCGCTGCAAGACCAAATGTATTCTTGTTAAACTGAATCATGAACCCATCAAGGGAAACCTGTGAGTTGTTTTCAAACAGCATGCTATAAAAGATTTGGCCATCTTTTCGGGTTAGCTGTGCACTGATTTGTAAACCATGACCAGCCGATGCTGGAAGTAAAACTGGCAAAGGAGGGCTGCATCAAGTTCAAGAGATCTCTGGTCAGCAACATATCTAGAAATGAAACTAAGAGTTGCCAATTATGCAGGGTTTATTATTCAACAAATGAATGACAAAATCACAGACTTGCAAAATATCGATCTAATGACAAAATCACAGACTTGCAAAATATCGATCTAGCCAAGTGATTCCGTACAGGTGTCACATGTCCACTACCAATAGTTCATAGTACATATGTCCCAGCACTCACCCGGAAGGAGTAGATGGCTGATCAACAGGGACAACAGAACTATTTTCAATGCCTATCAGGTCACCAAGTAAATCTGGCACAGGAGCAGCAGGTTGAGGTGCGGCTGGCGCAGGGGCCGGTTGCCTTGATCCACTGGTTGGTGGTGATGCTCCAACACCAGCAGGATGAGAAGGTGATTCTGAATATCCTGTTTCACCCCCATCAGGATAGTCATCATCTTCAGCTCGCTGTGTTGCTGTCTTAACACGGGTTACAAATGCTTCAGGGGGCTTGTGATACACGGAGGACAATGTAGCTATGTTGGAAAGAAGCTCATCCAGAAGAGATGGATCAAGTTGGTTTGAATCATCATTAATCACAGGCTTCTCAGCTAACACAACATCCTTAGCAGCCTGAAGAAATAAATTAGACCTATCAAACATACATGCAGCACACCATACAATTTATTTACAAATGCAGTCAATGCAGTGTATGTTATATGAGTGCCTAGTTATGAAATTTAGATGAACTCATAAAGTTAAACATAAGAAGTGTGGACTTTCAAATAGGTTCAGAACTTTTTTTGGTCCTACATATACATATAACTACATGTATTGTACATTGTTCAACAATGTCCAGCAGTTGCACCCCTCCCTTCCACCGGGTGGACAGAATCATTGGACTGACTTTGTGGAACAAAATTAGCCCAAACAGGCAGGACAGCTAAGATACATCTAGCAAACTGGATGAACATGTGCTGAATGTGGCAGCATATAAACAAGGGCTCTTATAACATACTATCGTAACTATGCTATGTTCCTCCCCTCTACACCAATCCTCACAACAAAAGAGAAAAAAAACATGTAATGAAGAAGATGCTGTATTATCAAACAAGCAAATGCACATGCACTGCAAATTCCAATAGATTGAGATGCAGAATGTAATTGTCCAACATAAAGCCACACCTCAGGATCAGTAGATAGAAGTCGCCAATATATGTAAGCACGATCCCTTAAATCAGGATTGTCTGTTTCCACAGTTGCATTATTCAAAACAACCTGTCAAAAGAATTTTTCAGTGAATATTGAATAGAGATTGTCAAATCCAAATTTGTAATTAAAGCAACAGCCATTAATAATCAAGAACAGTGATTGAAAAGCTGTAATTATAATGGGGAAAAGCAATCATGTCCTAACAATGTCTGCTGAAATTAGTAACACAACAACCTAAAACATTGCAACATGGTACACTTCATATCACTAATACCTAGAACCCAAAACCAAAAATCCAAAACTGGGGCCATCACTGCATAAGATCCATTTGATTTACACTTCTATAAATTCAATGTCCTTGCCTGTGAAAAAAAATGGCAAGTCAGCAGTTATATTTGATTTTCAGCAGTTTATGTTCAGTTTTCAGCAGTTGTATTTTTATCCTGTGTTGCTAAATTTGTGGTTCATTTTCGTGGGGTAGTTATTGAGTTAGTGAGTAGATAGAAAATAAGTTAGTTTCATAACTACATTATAATTAATTGATTATGTTTAGAGAAGAAAAGTAACTAGATCTCAGACCAGGGACCATACAATAAGCTATAGATAATAGAAATTTCTTTGGCTACAAAAAACCTGAATTTCTTTAAAAAAAAATTTCCTTATGATACATTTGTCCTAGAACAGAATTAAATTATTAAATTCATTTTCAGATTAAAAGGAAGGTCCATCTATCATTCAGACCCAATTTTATCCAATCCATTGGGACCTGTGCTGCCTCAATCCCTAATGGGGCAACCCGAGGCATTTCCATAGCAACCCCAACGCCCATTTACATATATTTTAAATATATGGATTAAATATATACATGGCATAATTGAAATGAATTTTGAAACAAAATTTTGTATAAAAAAAATACTAAAATATTAGGTAGATATATAAAATATATTAATTTACATGTAAATAACATGTAAAAAATTATTCACAAAATCAATATTATATTTTTTTAACTTCAAAAAAAATAAGTGGGTAGTGCCTGAACCTGATCCATAATAAGCAAGGTAGGGTGCAAAATATAAAAACCTGATCCCTACCTATCTCTAGGTCATATGGATTCCCAATAAAAATCGAGCTGAAAATCATAATTCATATTCGTTCTCAGACTGTGTGCCAAGCAGGTTGACATTCTAAAGTGAAGATAAAGTGAATGATCAAGTAAATTAGACCATAACTTCTTAAAGTACAATCATGTAGGTATAGACACAAAACCTGAATCATTTTCTGAGGGCCTTCAGTTGGCTTTTTAAGAAAGAGTTTGACAGCTGCGGTCAACAGCTGCAACTGGACTTGTGCAGGCTCTTCAGGGAAACTCTCCAAGAAGCTTTCCAGGAGCTCATCAGCATTGTCAATTCTTTCAGCATATTCACCAATTATCCAGATCATGGAAGCCTTAGAAGATAGAAGAAGAAAATATATGAAAACAAAATATAAGCTAGAATCATAATCAATAATAGAAAAGTCTGAAGAAAAACAATTACTTTAGCTTCCGGCTCATCTAAAGTGTCTAAGCTCTCACAGAGTGTTGCAATGATGGATTCATAACTGCAGAGTAAAGAGAAATGCAAAATTAAGTTTAGAAAAAAGGAAACCAGAATTTCACAATAATATTCCTCAAGAGCACCAAAACTAGAGCTCACGTGTTAGGGTATCTTCTAAAGATGTCTTTGATAACTATAATAGCCTCTTGCACCACATAATTTACTTTAATTTTAATCAACTCTAGCAGAACACTAATGCAACGCTCAGCAGCTCTCTCCAACTTAATGGCACAGCGGCCAATGGCACGAACAGCCTTTCTAACAAAATCCACATCTACTTCTGTGGCATACTCTTTGAACTCCAACAGAACCTACAGAAGTGGTCATTAAGAGGATATCAGAACCTAAAAAAATCCATGAATACTCGACTGAAAAAGAAAGATCATGCATGTGTAATTATGCAGCTAGCCTAATAATAATAAGAATGGGAAAAAACAAAAAACTTACTTGATCTATATTTCGGTCTGAGGCAAGTTTTATCATGATTTCTAGCTTCTCCATCTTCACATAAATTGGATCATTGTACTTGCAGAAAAACACCTGAAAATAAAAGAGAAAATTTATGAAGCATGATTTCGGACATGACTGAATTTGAAGCAAAAGTAGGAACTTTCCAAGTAAATTTGGTACATTTCATCCAGTCAGCAGGACTGCCTATTTACCTTAATTTCATGTGCAAGGATAGTAGGTCGTTTCTGTACAATTAGGTTGATGTTCCGCATTGCAACATACTGTATCTCAGGTTCTGCAGAGAGTAATGTCACAAGAGGAGGAGCCATCTTCTTGCAAAGATTTCGAACGACATCAGTGCTAGTGATAAGTTCCATTTGTTGGAGGATCATCTATAACAATGAAAGAGAATAAACATGATGCGAAAATTCATCAAATTTTGAATAGTTGAGATAACTGTCAAAGACATCAACATTAAAAATGACGAAGAATATTATCAATAAGTTAACAACCTTAACAGCTGAAAGTACAACTGCACAATTAGCATGTTGTAGTCGTGGAGTAACTCGTTCCACAATATTCTCAGCCTCACGAGCATCAGCAGCTTTGTATCTAGACAAAGCGTCCAATATAAAAACTTGGCCCCACCTGAAAAAGGTGCAACAGAAACAAATGAAACATAAAACAAACAAAGAAAACAAAGAGGTCTTCGAATAAAGAGGTTGAAGAGGGTTCAAGAAAATTAAGTGGAAAAAAAAATTGCAAAAGAATGAAAGCGACTGTCTCCAGAGCATGAAACCATGTCCTTGTTAGCGAGATGTGCTTCATAAATAGATACTAGCATACAGGCAGCACCGAAAAGTGTATACAACAAGGGCACAACACAAACATGCAACAAAGTGACAAGACAGACTAACAACATAGTGGAACAGTACAAGGTTGGTTGTCTACCGAAACAAAGAGCATATAGCTACCTTGAAAAAAAAAAAAGAAGTAAGAGAGATAAAAGGCAGGTGTAGAGTTGAATGAAATAACAAGTTTGTCTGCATGATTAAAGCAGAGCTGCATGTGCATATGACCAGCTTCTGAAATACATATTTAGCTTCCTCTATTTTCATGTGTATGTCATACATGAATACAAGCTACAAAGAACCATGCATAATTGGATTGAACCACGTCAAACTTAGAATCATAAAAAACCAAATCATCAGTTTCACGTGAATGATGAGTCTCACCGAAACCAACCATGGAAATTTTGGCTAGAAAACATCACCAATGTAGTCAACTTACTCTGTGCACTCATTTAGAGCAGTAAGCAGCTTTGAAAGTGTGTGACTAGAAATCTCAAAGATGGGCCTGCTACTATTCTCTTGAATCTCTGCAAGGGCTGCAACGGCATTTGCTACAACCATTGGATTATTGTCAGAAATTAAATCCTTGAGAGATTCCAGAAATCCCCTATCTTCAACTAGCTCTGCATTTATGTCAAAAAGTTTGGCCACACAAATGGCTGCTGTCTTACGAACATAAGGATCATCATCCTGTTGAAATAAGTGCAAAATGCTAGATTAGAGAAGATATGTGGATAAAACAGACAAAGGCAGCAACACAAATTCCAAATGCTTTTTACAAAAACAAGGTGAGGGAAGCACGCATTACACAAGGACAGCGGCCTAGTAAAGCAAAGAAGCTAAAATCCATCATACAGACATGAATGAAAATTTATATGGATTCATAAAACCAACCTTGAGACATCTCTGAAGGGGATCACAAAGGTACTCTGTAATTTTGTCAACACGGATGCAACCCATTGTCCGTACAGCCAAAGCTCGAATCAGAGGGTTTGGATCTTGTGAATCCTGCATAAATGACAATAAAAGTATGTTAGAGGGGCCACTTATGATAAACCAATCACATAACTGAAAAATAAATAAATAAATAAATAAAACTGTAACTATGTTGTGAAAAACATAATAGGCCTCCATCCAAAATCAGCATATAAGTCCTTTCCTTTATGGCTGGTGCAAAGTCAATCCAAGGGACCTGAGGGCCTAAACTTGGAACTGTTCTTGACCCATGAGAAAAACTTTTTTCAGCTGTGACCTAGAAGCCCTATCAGAAGTTCTACAGTTGATTTGGAAAAAGGAAGTAATATAAAACAGAAGCATTAATATTGTTAATGGTCATGGAAAATGTCACCTAGCACTGTAAAAGCACAAGAAGCAATTAATACACGAACACATATCTATCAGCATTGTATTCATCATACGAGAAACCTAAACCTATGAAGATATCAAACAGATAACAGAAGGTAATAAATATCCTATTTGGAAGCCAAGATACACACACACGCGTACACATACACCAAATAAAAGATTTGATAAAGATATCACATAAATATAAGATTGATACAAATACGCTGAAAATAGTTCTTACCTTGACAAAAGTATTGACTGCAAGTATGGCAAGATCAGGCTGGCTTTTAGCATAATTGATAAGATACAAATAAACCAGCTTCTTAAGCTCCAAATTCTCTGTCTGCATACAATTCACCACATCCGTAAAAAGCGACGACACATCCTTTCCAACAGTCATGGCAGCAATAACTTTCTTAACAGCATCTTTTCTCTTATCCTACACATACACACATCAAAATTCATCAGCTTCATACATAGATTTTACAAGTATTCATACATAAATGACATAAATTTAAAAAATAAAAAAAAAAGAGTAGACCTTGTACTGAGAATTGAGCTCTTCTTTAAGTTCAGGGATTTCACCCTTCTTTGTTGTTGAAAAGTACTTGGAATCATGGCCACTCATGGCTATAGCTTTATGTCAATCAACTCCACAATCCCAAATGCTGATACAAAAATTAATCAATTCTGAAAAAAGAAATCCCAATCCAAGATCTTCTTTTATTTGACCTTTTAATTAACAGAAAAAAAAAATTAACAATTAACTCGCAACATTTCGCTAACTAACAAATCTGAAATTGGCTGCAAATAAAGATCGATCTGATACAAATTACAACAATTCTTAATATTCATATTATTCAATTCTTCATTTTTCCAATTTGTGTTACTAATGAATGCAAAAATTGAAAATAATAATATATGAAAATAAATGAACAAAAAATAAAGCTTACTGTTGCAGAGATGGAGGTCTTGCGAAGAAGAAGAAGAGGAACTGAAGAAAGATGAAGAAAAGTTTTTATCAACTTAGTAACAAAACCACGTAGCCTTGAATCGAAACGACGTAGTTTCAGTTATATTATTATTTCTATGCTACTAGTCTACTACCATAATAAATATAAGGGAACTTTATTTTTTAGAATTTTAATTTATGTTTTGTTTGTTAAATTTAAAATATTTTTAATTCAAAACTAAACCAACATATATATATAGAGTTGAATAATATGTGTTTTATGAATATTTTTGTATTAATTTTAAAATATTTGAAATAATTTAAAAAATGAGAATTGCAGTTCAGTTATTTATATTATTTGGTAATTTTGTAATGGTGCCTTTCAGGGATAATTTAAATTTTTTTTTCAAAATAAAATTTTTAATTACAATAAAGAATAATTATTTTCAAAAGATTATTTTTAAAGAAAATTAAAAATTAAAAATTTTTTGTTTAATGGTAAATTTAAAAATTAAAATTTATTGCAACATATAATTTTATTAAATGCCTATAATTTCATATTTATACAACTTAAAAAGATAAACATATTACAACTCGTAATATTTATTTTTTCCAATATCTAAAAATTAAAATTTAATATAATGTTATAGGGGAGAAAAAAACAAGTCTATTCATAATAGTTTTAGTGATAATAATAATTAAAAAAAATTAAAATGTAAAACAAATAATTTCTCATATTTTCACTTGACAAAAAAATTCTAAGGACTACAAATAATGAGTTTTAACAAATTTTATCATTTAAATAATATGAAATTAAATTAAAATCATAAAACTTGATTAAAATCAAAATCTAAACATTTTAAATGCTAAAAAAAGAGAAAAATCATGATTATTTCGGAATTTCATTTTAATTGAGATAATCTAAAATTTTTTATAGGAAAGAATATAAAATTTCTCATTCTAATTATTCTATTAATATTATTAAAAGGAGATAATTCCTGATCAAAAAGAAATCAATAACCATAACTTTAACTGTAACAGCCCAAGATCACTCGGTCCACGAGGTATTGTCCGCTTTGGCACCGGACATTGCACCCATATAAGGCATGCCAACTACCCACTTCCATCCGATGTGGGATCTCGTCCACGCTGGCACAACGAACCGAGGATTTGGCTCTGATACCATTTGTAACAGCCCAATATCACTCGGTCCACGAGGTATTGTCCGCTTTGGCACCGGCCCCAGGCAACAGTCCTCACGGTTTTGTCCTCAAAAGGCGCCTCGTGGAGGAAGGGGGCATTGCACCCATATAAGGCATGCCAACTACCCAATTCCATCCGATGTGGGATCTCACAAGGCACGTGGTGCTTACTTAAAGCCATAAATGGCCTTACGAAGCTTACAAACATATGTAAGATGATCAGAGTCAATAAAGCCATAAGGTTGTGCTATATAAACATCTTCAGAAAGTCTTCCTTGTAAAAATGCATTATTGACATCCAATTGTCGTAGAGAAGAACCATTGCTTAGAGTAAGGCTAAGAACTAGTCTGATAGTGGTTGGTTTAACCATAGGACTAAAAGTATCATAATAGTCCAAACTAGGCCGCTGATGAAATCCTTTAGCTACCAGGCAGTCTTTGAACCTATCAATAGAGCCATCAGAATTTCGTTTAATACGAAAAATCCATTTAGAACCAATTATATTAAAAGCTATATCAGGTGGTACAAGCTCTCATATTCCATTACAGACTAAAGCATTAAACTCATCTAACATGGCTTGTCGCCAATTTGGATCTTTGACAGCTTGGGTCATAGTTGTGGGTTCTATATTTGAGGTAGGATGAAGCTGAGTGTGAAGATTGAGCTTTTAGATGGGTTTGTAAATGTTATTTTTAGCACGTGTGATCATGCGATGCTGATTTAAGGGTTGGGAAAGTGGACTAGTGTTTTAAGGGTGTATGGTTTCAGAGGAGTGGGAATTGTTTAAAGAGTTGGCTAGGGAGGAATCAGATGGTGTTGCAAGAGAGACAGGGTAACGGATCAACACATGCTGGCACTTCTAGAGGGCCTGCTTCAGATGAATTGTATGATGGTGATTGCATAGGCATTGATACAGTGATAATTGGTGGCACCCAGGTGTCAAGAGTGGTGGATTCAGGATGTGGTAAATAAGAATGGAGTAATTGATAGGGGAAAATAGATTCAACAAATTGAATATGATGAGAAATATAAATCCTAGCGGTAGAGGGGTCAAGACATAGGTAAGCACTTTGAGATAATGAATACCCAAGGAAGACACATGGTTTAGATCTTTGTTCAAGTTTATGAGATGAGTATGGCCGAACCCAAGGGTAGCATAGACACCCAAAAATCTTAAGTTTAAAGTAATTGTGAGTAGTACTAAAGATTAGTTCATATGGAGAAGAAAGATTGAGAGTAGTTGTAGGCATTCTATTTATTAAGTAAACAGCAGTAGCAAAGACTTATTACCAAAATGTTAGAGGAAGGAAGGCATGAGAAAGTAAGGCAAGACCTGTTTCAACTATGTGACGATGTCGTCTTTCTGAGTATCCATTGTGTTCAGGTGTGTGTGGTAGAGTAGTGAAGTGTGAGATGCCATTAGTTGATAAATAGTTATTAAGAGCCAAATATTCACCCCAATTATCAGAGTAAAATATGATAATTTTACACTTGAAATAGTTTTCAACAAGAGCTCTAAAATGAATAAAGATATCTTTAACTTCAGATTTATACTTTAGAGGGTAAAACCAGATATATTTGGTAAAATGATCGACAAAGATAACATAATATTTGAACCCATTATGAGATGTAATTGGTGAAGTCCATACATCAGAAAAAATGATTTCTAAGGGATGAGAAGAAACTAATGAAGATGTAGCGAATGATAACTTGTGACTTTTATTGCAATGACAAGCATTACATGAAAAGTCTTTTATCATGGATGAAGACACATCTAAATTATAAGCATAAATAATATGTTTCAAGATAGGTAGTGCTAGGTGACCTAATCTATAGTGCCAACTTGATGAGGTGGCTTTAACACTGGAAAAAGCAAGGATCGGTGAAGAGACAAATTTAGTGGTTGGCCATTCATACACTCCATCCTTAGTGGTGTCGTTCAAAAGAAGGTATTATGTGTGAAGGCCCTTCACCTGAAAAGAAGTTGGAAAGAATTCAATAGATACATTATTAGTAGTGCAAAATTGAGAAATGGAAATTAAGTTTGTTTTCATGTTTGGTACACAAAGAACGTCATTTAATGTAAATGTAGTTTTGGTAGTGGGAAGAGAAATGGAACCAGTGTGAGTAATAGAAAGACCCGTGCCATCACTAATCATGATATCATTTGAACTAGTATAGGGTGCATGTAAAGATAGATTGCTCAAGTCCGCAGTAACATGATGAGAAGCACCACTATTAAGCAGCCACTTTTTGTTATTGGAAGCATCATTGCAAGCAAAATGAGCCCGAGGTTGCCAAGGGGTTATTGGAGTACGAGGTGATAGAGTGTATCCTGGATTTAATGACTGAAGTAGTACCAACTAAAATGATGAACAATGCTTGGCAGTGTGTCCTTGTGTACTACAAAGTTGACAGTAGCCTAAGTATGGGCGTCGAGGACGATTGCCACGAGGATATGGATGAGTGGAGTTATTGGTCATTAGAGGACGAGTGCTGGCATTGCTAGAAGAAGAAGGACACCAATTATTATTAGAATTTTATGATCGCCATTGTGGACTTGATCGACTGGCAGGATTGGTAGTAGTTGGAAAATGAGTTGGTTCTTTGACTTTTTCCTGTAGAGAAGATTCAAAGGTTAAAAGTTTCTCATGAAGTTCTTCAAATGATATAAAGCTGTCACGGGCTTGAACATAATGAATCAGCTCTTTGTATTCATCTGCCAATTCATCCAAAATTTTATCTACAAGATCTTCTTCATCCATTAGTGCACCAAGGATAGCGAGTTCGTCTGCTCGTGCTTTAACTATTTGAAGAAAGTCAGTAATATTCATATATCCTTTGGTGGAATTTTTAAGGAGGGTTTTGACTTGTTTGATGTGGCCACAGGATGGTCTGGCATAGGTATTGGCTAGTATTGTCCATGCTTCTTTTGAAGTTTTGGCTCGGGCAACAAAAGGTATAATCGTAGGAGACAAGGATCCAATAATAGCAATAATAGCATTAAGAATGAGTTGATATTGACGAATCCATATGTTATAGGCTAGATTTGGTTTTGTATTGTTGTCATTAATAAGTGTACTGGGTGGGTAGGGTTTTGTGCCATCAACGTACCCAAGAAGATCATATCCGATAAAAAGGGTTTGAAATTGTAGTTTCTAAGAAATATAGTTATTATTGGTGAGTTTGAGAGGTGCTTGAGCTGATACAATTATAGAGATGAGTTATGATTCATTAGCATAAAGAGTAGTCGATTGGGCAGGTGTTGTAGTGGTAATGGTTGAATTAGATGTGTTTTCAGAAGACATTTTTCAGACTAAGAAAGATAGCTCTGATACCATAATATGAATGGTTTTGGTATTGAAAAGCTTACACATTTTTATTAATAAGAATCATAATATATACAGGTCTTGTATAACGAATTTAACTCCTAAGAATAAGCTGATTACCTATTATGTAGGTGAGCTTGCTAATAGCCTATAATTAAGGATACAACTCAAAGATAATTTATAATATAATATCCTATGATTGTGGGTATAATACATAAAAGCTGGAACATTCCTAAGATATTGTTTCTTAATCTTCTTCTTTTATTTTCTTGATCTAAATCAAGTTTTTCTGTCATAATTTTTTTTTAAAATTAACTACGAATTTTTTACCATATGATTCATTGATTGATCTCCAGGAAGAGATGAACTTAATTAAGCTTGATGTGGCACTCAAAAATTACTCAAAACTATTCTCTTTTCTTGTGAATGTCTATGTCAATCACTTGAACTTGTCTTTGATCGAATCAGGATGCAGATTTCTTATATTGCACAGGAATTGAGTTATAGCCAACTTTTTGTATTCATGTTGTCTTTTTAACACTTCCTATTTATTTATTGGGAGATTATTATGTGTATTGGGTGATGTGTTTAAAATTTTATTATTAGACGTAATATACCTAGTGTAGGTAAAACTCTATGTTATTTATTTATTTGACTTGGATAAGGTGTTATAGTTTTGAAGACCATTTTAGAATCATTAAGTCTAAACTAATCAATTTTTTAAAATTACTTTTTAGCATACATATCTTGTTTATATATCCAGTCTGGAAATAAAATACTTACTATTTTGAAGGAAGTTAATACTACTAGACTACCCAACTTTTAACACTTTTTAAAATATAATTGGATTGTATTTATTAACACAACGAAAATTTCCTCTATAAGCTTCTATGTATGAACTAGGAATTGGATAGAAATTTCCTGATTTTAATTTACCTAGAATTTTGTGGAAGAAGTTGCCGATAGTGTTGACAATCTGAAGTTTGCCAGTATGGTTGGCACTGTTTTTTCTTTTTATAATTTTATTTGTATGTTATAAATTTTTTATAACTATTTTTTTGAAACTCAAATTTTGAAAGAAATATAGTATATCATTCTTTAGCCGAGAACATGCAAGAATAAATAAAAATAGTAAAAGTAAAATAACAAAGATTTAAACTTTTAAAAACACATTTCTCACAACAATGCCAAACATCTTTCTTTAGCATGACGAAAATGATAAGGCTTCGTACTTTTGAGATTCTCTGAAGTTGACTCCTTTTATTAGTTTATCTCATTAGTTAATTTATAAATTAATCATTTTCACATTTTTAACTTAAAAATATAATTTATAAACATTTTTCATTTGGTTTGAGTGTCTTAATAGTTTTATTTCAATTCCCAAAATATTATTTTCCACTTGGCAAGTAGGGTTGAAAAGTACTAATAAATTTTACTATAACAATTTGAAATATTCAAATAATCAATTTATCAATTGAGAGAACAATCTTTCATAGGAGCATGAGGCCAAACTAATAATAATAAACAAACTTTAGTATAATTTTGATACGAAAATGTATCATTCCACAAAAGTCTCCTCCTAAGCCGTTTAATTATTATATATGAACTTTTAACCTCTTAGATAAGATAGAGGCATCTTTGAAATGAATTTTTTTTATTAAATATAGATTCACCCAATTATTGCAACATGATAGAAAATTGCATCATCACAACACAATATCAATTTCAAGAACGGTAAAAATATATGTCGTGGGTTGCGATGTGTATAATGCGTTGTGGCCGCACATAATTATCATTTTATTCTCTTATTAAATGACTTTTCAGAAAAATTCAGAAGACAAAATAATAATTATACATAAACTTTGACCTACCACATCTATCACTATCCTTTCAAGAAATTAAGACCCATTTAATCAATTAAATAAAGGAAGTGTTGACTAAAGATTACAACCTTAATTTTGATAATAATAATTAATTGATAAAAATTGGGTACTAATTTGTTTCAAGTAATTTGTAAAAGAAATAGGGCTATTAAAATTTAAAGCAATGTGTTGTTCAAGTCCAAAGGCCACAAATCAACAAATCTAAGCCCATGAAGAAACCTCAAGCCCATGTAGAGAATTGAAGGGTAATTTGGTCATTAGAAAATATTTGTGAGGATAGATGAGTCAAATGATTTTTCTTGAAAGCTCAACTATTTTGTCTTCTTGTGTGAAACTTGCATAAAGTCATTTGAAAAATAAAAAGTAATTTTCTTGTATTACCAAAAATGTTTTCATGAAATTTTAAATTATTTGGTAAAAGATTTTGGTGGAAAAGTTGTTTCTAAATAGACAAATATTTGGTGATACTTTACTTATCAAAGAAGAGATGAATTTTACCTTTTTCGGGTATCAAAGCAAACTTGCACTAAAATGGCAAAAAGTGAACATGTGAACAAAAAGCAAATTGTTGTGCATAACCTGATTTGGAAAGTTGACTCTGCTTTTCTGTAGAGACCTGATTTATTACCCAAAACTAATTTGCACAGTTTTTGGATACAAAAAGAATTTGTTGCTATTTACATGCTTGGAAAATCACATGTTTGCTTAATTAAAAATGCACATCATTGCATCTGAAAATTTAAGGCAACCATTGAGAAGATATAAATTCATCATTTTCTCATTTGTTAACTCTCAAGAAGTGTGTGAGAGAGCAACAATTTGAGAGAGCTTTTTAGAGCTGTTGGAGTTCTTCTTCTTCTTCTCTCAAAAATCTAGTTGCTGGAGCTGCATGTTCATGGTTTGAAAAATCATCTTTGAGCTTCCTCGAAAGTCATCTTCACTCTTCTTGTACATAAACTTCATGTTTATCATTGCTGCTTGAATGATAGAGATAAACATACTTCTTCATCTTGTTCTTCAATCGTGTAAAGTACCATTTGGAGAGAAATGGGTGCATAGTTACTAGAGCTAATTAAAAACAGTTTACAGAGTTACTGGATCTAGGTAAAACCAGTGTTGTATACATTTTACTAGAGCTATTGGGAAAGACCAACTGGGCTTAGTTGCTGGAGCTAGAAAACCAGTGTAGAGGCAGCTTAGGAAAAGAGTAGTACTAAGGTTGTAAACGGTTTGTCTCTTACCGGTTGAAAAGAGATCACTTTAACTAGTGAAGAATCTCAAGGATGAGTCCTTGGGAAGTGGATGTAGGCATATGGAGCCGAACCACGATAAAATCTTGTGTGTATTCATTTCTTCTTCATCTCTTTATCTTTTCTTGTGTTATTGTGATGCTTGTAAAATGGATCAACTTGCTTTTAGTTTGTATTTGTTTTAAGTTGATTCGTATAAAGTAGCACTCTTGAAATCAAAACTGCATTCACAAGGTTTTTAAATTTGTGCTTTATTTTAAGCTTTCGCATTGCAGTTTTATTTGGCCAAATCAGTTTCAGTTTTCGAAATTAGTTTGAAAAGCTCAATTCATTCCCCCTCTTGAGTAGCCTAGCGGACCTAACAATTGATATCAGAGCGGGTTTAACCTGTTAATAGATCTATATAACTGCCAGCTCGAGTGTTGTTCCTAGTGCCTCCGGGCTTCCCGAGGGAAACTCTATTTTAAGACCACCTCTTTTCAATGGAACCAATTTTGATTATTGGAAAAATAGAATGAAAAATTTTATTCAAGTTGTTGATATTGATTGCTGGAAGATCATTCTTAGAGGACCTGCTATTCCTACTAAGAAAGATGCTGAGGGCAAAGAAATTCCAATTCCCGAGTCAGAATATTCTGAAGCTCATTGGAAATTAGTCTAGCTAAATGCTAAGGCTCTTAACATGCTTCATTGCGCTCTTGATGTGAATGAATACAATAGGATCTCGATATGCACTTCAGCTAAATAGGTGTGGGACAAACTTGAAGTCACCTATGAGGGAACTAATCAAGTCAAGGAGTCCAAAATTAATCTGTTGTGGAGAGAGTATGAGCTGTTTTTCATGAAGCCTTATGAAACTATTTCTTCATAGAACACCCGATTTAGTGAGATTGTTAACTCACTCAAGAACCTTACAAGAACTCTCACAAATGAAGAAATGGTGAAGAAAATTCTCATATCTCTATCTGAAAAATGGAAAACTAAAGTGTTGTACTCTATGAAGCTAAAGACCTGCAAAACTATTCATATGATGAGTTAATTGGGTCTCTTCTCACTCATGAGATGATGATGAAAGGCAAGTCCAAGGACACCTCTGCAAAAAATAAGAATAGAGGGGACATCACTTTAAAGATAGAATCAGGCTTAGAAAACTCAACCAACT
The DNA here is from genome assembly GCA_949673435.1 of Macaranga tanarius. Lineage (NCBI taxonomy): Eukaryota > Viridiplantae > Streptophyta > Magnoliopsida > Malpighiales > Euphorbiaceae > Macaranga > Macaranga tanarius. The sequence goes on from CATIWO010040807.1 coordinate 22,227, forward strand.
TCGATGATGATGAAGTGGCACTAATTACAAGGAGATTCAAGAAAATGTTCAAAAAAGGTAGAAGGATATACCAGAAGAACATGAAGAGAATATTCAAGCCAAGCTCAGACTACCAGACTAAAAAGGAAACCACAAAAGTCATTTGCTTCGAATGCAACAAACCAGGACATTTGAGAGCTAATTGTCCTAAGCTGAAAAAGAAAGCAAAGAAAGAAAAGTTCAAGAAAGCAATGGTTGCTACTTGGAGTGACAGTGATGAATCCAGCTCATGTGATGAGGAGCTAGATGGAAAGAAAGTTACAAATCTATGCTTGATGGCAAAGGAGGATAAAGAAATTAGTGAATCGCAAGCTGATAC
>CATIWO010040817.1:0-10096 GCA_949673435.1 Macaranga tanarius
TTCTTAAAGATTGATATTGTGGAATTAATAGTAGTAGTTGAAATGTAAATAATACTTTTATTTCATTTAGGACATGTAAAAACTCGATCCATTAACAATTTATAGGGATTTACAATAGTGTCTCTTGATATTTCAAAATGCAGCTCCCTGGCATGCCTTGTTCAAGGGAACTGGAGGATCAGAGAATGCTCCTGTAGATATTTGATTGAAAATAAATTTGTTGGCAGCTTCAGTGTAGTGAACTCCATCCCAACTTACTCGAACCGAGAGATGATCACATGGTTGGTTTATAAGTATTTGGGTACCATTAATTATAGCTGGACTTCCACATCTAGCAGTGTTGCTATTGTTGTATTTTCCTCCATAGCCACAACATGCTACTAGTGGAAGCTCAAACCCTACATTAATTCGTAAAAAAACGATCATGTGATGCAAAAATTCTTCAAATAATATACTGTTGTTAGTTACACTTTTTAAATTTTAACTATTAGGTCAATCATTCAATATTTAATCTCACATACTATATTTAAGTTGTGTACGCATATAAATGTAGAAAAAGATATATATGGTTAATTTACCGTATTTTTGAGCTTCACTTATTAAAGAGTATTTTGCAGAATAGATGTCAACGTATGTGAGGGCAGCTGAAGGAATATCATTTCTGAGTTGAGCTACCATCTCTTTCAACTTGAAATTAAAATATTGGACTACTTCATTAAAATCTTTTGCACAACCTGCACTATCTCTCTCTGCTAACGGAAAATTTGTCAAAATGTAAGGAAGACAACCAATTGGTCCTGTATTGTGAATCCAAAATGATCTAGCTCCCAGTTTTGTTATATTCTGCATCAAGTTCAATTTCATATGTCAACCATGCAACATATAATATAGTTTAATTAGACATTGTGGTGATCAAGTTACTAACAACAAGTAGTCAAAAGAATTTTAATGAAAAATTATTACCTACTTCAGATGTATACATGTGTATTGATTAATATTAAATGGTTTAAAAATTAACGATTATTTAGCGCTCGAGTATGTAAAAACATATTCGAAATACGTATCACTCACCTATTTATGTTGTAATGTGTATATACACAGCTGAAATAATAATGGGAATTTTCTAATTTTCATATCAGTAGTTGGTGTATAATTGATACCTTAATGTTAATGGAGAATCTGTTGATAATATCAGGAACAGATGCTTTCACTCCCTCGAAAGACACATTACTCAAAAGTCCAGCTTGAAGATCATTTTGACCGATATCAAAAGTGTACAAAGCTTTCGAAAAATATTCTTCCTTAGGCATCAATTTTGCGAAACTACCACCTATTGAATATATAACTAATTAGTATGCATAAGCATATTATACATGCGGTAATTGATCATCATCATATAAATATATTCAAAGAAAATTAATGAAATGCACGTAGTTACCTTTTCTCCTAATAATTTGTGATCGGTTCTTGAATTGCATGAATTGCAGGAATTGCATGTCAAGAAAGAAAGGACTAGAGGAACCACTAGGTATAATGCTAGAGGGGAGTCTGATGGTGGATGATCCAGTGGCGAAATTTGCACCATGTGTGAAGCTTGTTCCCAAGGAATTGAGGTATGCACTAAGATATGGGAGATTGAAATTCTGTGCTGAAAAATCAGTTCAATTTGTAAATTGTTCTATTACGATTATAGTCTTCATTTTGTTTTCTTGGATCAACCTAATTAATTGACTTATAAGTAGCATTAGAAAAAAAAAAAAAAAAAACCCTTAGCAGTAGATCACCATGTTTATTGGATTTAAATCCTCTCAAATTTTATGTAAAAATATTTAGTAGCGGATAATTTGTAATTGATGTAAAAATTCAGAAATATAGTTGACTGTCGGCATATGATAGATATCTAACATAAATAATTGTGTTGATATGTTCACATTTCAATAATATAAAAAAGAGAATATATAATTTTCTATTATATATTCAGGGCATAGAAATTTTTTTTATCAATGTATGATGCATGCTCCCTTGGTTTTATCACTCTCCAAACTTGAGACCTATAAATAGGAAAATTCTTATACCTATTCCGAATGTATCATATCGTATCTCAGATTTATAACGTGTAAATATGTGTCTTATTTTTATTGATCAAGTGTAAAATATTTAGAATATATATTAGAAATTCGGCCATCGAATACAATACATTAGGAGAAGATAAGAATCTCAAATATATATATATATATATTAAAATAATGAATGTGTAAGCAAAAATAAATCCTAGTTACTTACCAATAAAATCTATAATCACTCTTCCGTCAGAGTACCTCCCGGACGGCATGTGAAAATAAGTCTGTCCGTAAGGAGGATTGGGGGGAAAGAAGGCAGCAGGCAATCCACCGGTATCAGAATTTGAGTCACCGAAGTTGAAGATGGCCGGAAAATTACAGTTTCTCAAAGCAAATATAGGGTTGATTATGATAGCAAAAGTTACAAGAAGAGTGCAAAAACAAGTCTCCATTTCGGAAGTAAAAGCAGTAGCATTTGAGTTCTAGATCCAGAATCAGAAGAATTTATAAATTTCTATATATATATATATATACAGAAATCTGATGCCTACACTCTGTAGTGCATGTGCATGCTTAATAAAAAATTAACTGATGTAATATTCATCTTGTTATCTATTTATTTAAATATAGTTCGCAGGTCATATCTATATACAAGTTGGGACTTAATTAATTTATTTCAAATGTTATATAGTGTGGACTTATGGACGGTTCATGGATTTGTATTGCACAAATTGCCATTCTTGATGAGAAAATAGACCCATCTCAAAGTACTTAGCATAGTGTGTATGTATTGACTTTGTCCATCTTCGAACATTGCTATTTGCTATTTTTTATTTGGTATGACTAAATCTATATAAATATAAAATATTTAGAAAATGCATTACAAATATGACCATGGATGTAATATATTTAAAGCAGATAATAATCTCCCTTAATTTCTTATTTAATAGTTAATTAAGCTGATCAACGCATGATGTATAAATCATTAGATACACTAAGAAACAAGTTTCAATAATATAAAAATCAATGAAGCATTTATTGTACAAGTTTCGATAAACAGTTGAAAAAAAAGTCACTATGTTTTATAAGTAAATTTATATTTTTTTAGTAATAGAAAAGTCGTATAATCTAAAAGTCGGTAGATTGTAAAAAGCACTTTTATATTAAATTAAATGTTTTCAAATGTAAAGTGTATGCATTAAAGATGTCTGTGGCATGACATGTTTAAGGGAACTGGTGGATCAGAGAAGGCTCCTGTAGAAATTTGATTGAAAACAAATTTATTGGCAGCCTCTGTATAGTGAATTCCATCCCAAATTACTCGGACTGATGGACGGTCGCATGACCCCACAACTATTTGGCTGCCATTTACTGTCACTGTATCTCCACATTGAGCTGTATTGTTGAAGTTGTAGCTTCCTCCATACCCACAACATGCTACAAGTGGAAGCTCAAATCCTACAATTCACAAATATTATTATAATTGATTTCAGTGGTAAGAAATTTAAATTCTCTTAAATAAGATATCAAATTTGAGTTTTATATATGAAAAAAAAGTTCATCCAACTTAATTTGAATTAATTGGAACCTTATGATTATGGATATCTTAGGTAATTGTCAAAATAAAATTAACATTTAAATTAAAACCACCATAATATATAAAAAGGCATAGCTTCGTATTATGATTATTTCGAGAGATCTGGTTTGAATTAACGGTCAGGCATCCTTAACATGATTAAAAAAAATGTTAAATGATAATTTGGTGTCTGAATTTTTAAAACATAATAATTTGTATTTTGATTTTTTATTTTATACACATATATATATATATTGGAGATTCTATAATTATTTTATTTTTTGTATTTTGTTTTTACTTCATTCTTATCAGTATATAGTGAGAATGTATTGAATTATTTAATAGTAGTTATTAACAAAGCAAAGTTTATTTTGTGAAAAACAAAGTAACCATAAACTATACCTATATATGTATAGGTTACTTAATTCACACTATAGTATAGTCATATTAAGTCTTTATAATTTTGGTTTGGTTGAACTAAATTAATTATAGTCCAATAATTTTAGGGAGCAGTGATTTAAAAAAAAAAAAAGGAATTGAAAAAGAAAAATGATATGTGGCTTACCGTATTTGTGGGGCGAAGTGAACAAAGAATACTTGACAGAATAGAGATCAACATAGGTGAATGTAGCTAAAGGTAAATCCTTTCTGAGTTGAACTATTGACTCATTCAACTTGAAGTTAAAGTAGTGAGCAACTTCATTGAAACTTTTTAAACAGCCGGCTTCGTCTTTTTCCACAGGAAAATTGGTCAGCATATAAGGAAGACAACCAATTGGTCCTGTGTTATGAATCCAAAATGATCTACCTCCCATCTTGTAAATATTCTGCATCAACACAACTTTATATACCTTGCAGCTAGGTATAAACTGTCTCACTTAAAATTTAGCTAATAATGCTCATCCCGGTTACCATTTTAAAGAAAACATCCATTATCAAATACCCTTAATTAATATTAATTACGAAGAAAACAAATTAATGTATGAAATGTTGTAATTTAAGCACCTTGATACTTGCTGAAAACTCATTAACCATGTCTGGGACAGATGCATTAACTTGCTCTATAGTCATATTAGTCAAAAGTCCATCTCCAATGTCATTGTGACCAATATCAAATGTGTACAAAGCCTTCGAAAAATCTTCTTCCTTTGGCATTAGTGTTGCAAATACACCACCTGCAGATATTGAAGTCCATCAATCAAAATAACTTATACACACACGACCTAATTATTGATAAACTACACAACATGGGACAATTTTTCTCTTTTTAATTAAATTAGAAATCATGTGAATAATAATTTTGAATTAACGACAATATGTTCAAACTCTGTTCCTCATGATATCTTCAGAGAAAAGTGATTACTAGATCACTCTCTCACTGGCTATATATATATATATATTAAAAAATGGGAACTATACCGTGTTTCCTTATCATTTGTGATTTGAGTCTGAACTGAGCCAGTTGAAAATATTGCACCTCAAGAAAGAAAGGACTGGATATACCATTTGGTATAATACTAAATGGTAGTCTGATTGTGGCTCCTCCCGCAGCAAAATTTGCACCATTTGTGAAATTTGTTCCCATGGAATTAAGATATGCACTAATATATGGCAGATTGAAACTCTCGGCTAACATGAACAACAATTTCATCAATTAAATTGGCATTAAGGGATGATCACAAAACATTTAATTACTTAAATTCCAACAATGAGAAGTTGGTTAGTTAATTTTTACTTTACCATTCAAACAGTCAATAAACATATAAATTCCCACTAATAATTGAATTTTAACAAAATGATATTAAAGTTATTTTCGGAACTAAAATTTTAAGAGCCGAATTGAAAAAAATAATGTAAGGCCATGGATTACTTACAAATGAAATCAATTATAAGCCTTCCATCAGAATACCTTCCTGCCGGCCTGTGAAAACAAGTCTCTCCATAAGGAGGGTTAGGGGAAATGAAAGCAGAAGGCATTGCGCCAGTGTCGGAATTTGAGTCACCGAAGTTAAAAATTGCTGGAAAATCACAGCTTCTCAATGCAAGTATGGGGTTCAAAGTAGCAGCAAAAGCTATAAAAAGAAAGCAAAAAGAAGAAATAGTGATGATAGGAATTTTAGTCACAAGTAACTCCATATATATTTAGAAGTTGTAAAATTTTAATTAAAATTTGAAATGAAAAGTTGAAGTTTAATTTGATTTATATAATACCTATTTATTAACTTGATTTTGTCTTGATATTATTGCCGTTAAGATTCTGAAAAATATACCAAGAAAATTAACATTTTTGTTGGATATCAATATGTTATAATTAAAATTAGAAGGGAATAGTGACCATAGTGTAAAGTATAAATAAATAATTAATTTTCATATGTTTCTTGTTCAGGCCGTCCGTATTTAAAGAAATTAAATCAAGTTTGTCAACATCCAAATTCCTCATTATATGTTAAATCCAACAATTTCTTTGTACATCACAATAGTTTCAACAAGACGAAAGAAAAAGAACAAAATTGAACCTTAGTTCAAGAATATACTAGGCTACCTAAGTAGAGTTAATAAGCTTCGAGATATCAGTTGTTAATAGAAATCTTACTTTAAAAAAATATGAGAAGCCTGAAAAATATATAGAGCTCGTTTTAGTGTTATTTTCACTCACACTCTTTTTACATATAGCATGAAGATGAGTTTTTTTTTTTTTTTTTTTTTTAACAACAAATCACAATTTATTTGGATTGTTATTATATTAGACTTCATATATCACAGCTTCAGGACGTAGTTTTTTTTTTTTTTTGGAAAGAAGAAAAGAGTTTTTATGGAAAGCCAATGCTTATGTTGCTGCTAATAATTAATTAAATTAATTAATTATGGAAATCAAATCTACATAAACACGTAAAGAGTTCCACAATAAATGTAGTAATAAAGAGCATATCAATTGTAAGATATGGATCAATCTATATATGAGGCTAAAATCTAGCCTACAACGTAATATTAGCCATTTTAAGATTTATACCCCTCTCTCTTTCAACTCTTTACATTTACATTCTATTTATGCACCAAGTCTACTTGCTATGACCCTTAATTTATTTCGGCCTAAAATGTGCAATGTTATAAAGAAGCTGATATAGTACTTCAACTAAACAAAAACCCATCTGCAATTGCCTTTAGATTTCAACTGCTTAATCTGTTGTGCCTCCTCCTTATAGGTACTACGTACTGGACCAATCCTTGCAGGTTAGTCTCTTCAATTTCTGAGACTATATATAAAGAAGCTGATATAGTACTTCAACTAAACAAAAACCCATCTGCAATGGCCTTTAGATTTCAACTGCTTAATCTGTTGTGCCTCCTCCTTATAAGTACTACTGGACCAATCCTTGCAGGTTAGTCTCTTCAATTTCTGAGAATATATGTATCCATATGCACATGAGCTTACCTATAGAGAAAAAAGAATCACGATCATGCGCACTATGCACATGTCCTAACTAGATGAGCCTAGCAATATAATTTATGAGAAATGATTTTTGTAAGAGGTCGTGACCTAAATATATAGTACTGTCGCATCTCATAAAAATTCTTTTTCTACTCTTATATAATTTATTGAATCCTTGAAAAAAACTACAAAAATTTTATTTTTTACCTATCCTAAATGTCACACCATGCTACATGTATCATTATCATAATTTAGTTATATGAGCTCATTTGTTTTGCATATTTTTGCTTCAGGTAGCTCCATAGGAGTATGCTACGGGATGTTAGGTGACAACCTTCCACCATCAAGAGAAGTAATTTCTATGTACAAATCTAACCATATCCAACGAATGAGACTTTACTACCCAGATCATTCAGCATTAGAAGCGCTGCGAGGATCAGGCATCCAAGTTTTAGTTGGAGTAAGAAACGAAGAACTTCCAGCACTTGCTAGTTCTTATACCGCAGCCAACAACTGGGTTCAAAGATTTATTATGCCGTATTGGCCCGATGTGCATTTTCGATATGTTGCAGTTGGAAATGAAGTCATTCCAGGTTATTATGCCGCTTATGTTCTCCCCGCAATGCGCAACCTGCATTTTGCATTACGAAATAGGCGTCTCCTTCAACATATCAAGGTCTCTACCTCGGTTTCTACTTCAGTCATGGAAGTATCATACCCGCCCTCTGCCGGAGCTTTTGCTGAAGAGACTCTGAACTATACGGTGCCGATTGCGCGCTACTTAAACAGGACTGGTGCACCACTTCTTGCTAATGTGTATCCATACTTCGCCTACGTAGGAAACCCTGGTGATATTTCACTAGACCACGCATTATTCACTTCCAAAGGTGTTGTCCGAGATGGTAACTTAAATTACCGTAACTTGTTTGATGCCATTGTTGATGCACTACATTCATCACTGGAGAAGGCCGGAGCACCTAAAGTTCAGGTAGTGGTGTCGGAAACCGGTTGGCCCTCTGCCGGGAATGGGGTGGCGGCAAGCAAAGAAAATGCATATATATACAATTCGAACCTGGTGAGGCATGTGTCGTCCTCCTGTGGCACGCCAAAATGGCCAGGGAAGCCAGTTGAAACTTACTTGTTTGCGATGTTTAATGAGAACCAGAAGCAAGGTGAAGCAGTGGAGCAACATTGGGGTTTGTTTTATCCTAACAAGAGGGCTGTTTATCCCCTTACCTTCTTCAATGATCGATTCTAATTAACATTAATCATTATCACTATAGCATCATCTCTTTTGAGGCCAAAATTGGCTCTCTAATAATATTGTGTCTTCACATTTATTTTGATTTTTTAGTATTATAAATTTAAGCTTTTGTAATTTTCTTCTAAATTTTTAATTTTGATAAAAATATTTTTATTTAGTTAATTATGATAATATTAGTATAAATAACTATTTGGTCAAAATTAAATAAAAAAATATAAATAGCATTCTTAAAATGTTAAATTTATTTTTTATATATAAGTATATTGATATAAAAAGTGCACTTTGCTGATTTTATCCTAACTTTTAATTGAATCGGGATATTTTTACTTTAATTAAAATACTGATATAAATATTTAAAGGTTAATTCAGTTGTGTAATGTCCATTAAATTTCTATGTGAGGACATCTCATAGCATAAGGTTTCACATTTAAATTTTTAATAGGTCAAATTTTTTTAGCCAACGCCAATTACAATGTGCAAAAAAAGATTGGTCTCATACCAAATATGATCGATCTTGGGATAGCTAGATTGCACCTAAAAATAGTGAGATAAATTTGTAAAATATGGTAAATACTAGAATATACTTTGTATTTTTATTTTTTATTTTTATTAATGTTAGAATATATAATAAATTGATTTGTAAGTTATAACTTTTTTTGTTTTTGTTATTATTTTCTTTTATATATAAAAGTTAAAATTTGATGTAAAAATTAAATTAATTTTTAAATTTATTTCAAAAGTGATTGGACACGGGTGTGTAGTTCGAAAAAAAAAATTGGCTGCGAGCAGACACTGGCGCTCGCCAGTAAGTGTGCCTGCGAGCAGACGCTGGCGCTCGCCAGAGTGTTTTGATGCTGAGACACGGCCGTGTTCTAGGCCGTGTCATGATGGAAGTTTTTAATCAGTAGACTACACGGGTAGAGATACGGCCGTGTAGTCCACCTTCAGTTTTTAATAAATTTCTATTAATTAGTTCTTGAGAAGTTTTAATTATTGCATTGTATTAATTATTGCTTATTAAGTTGCAAACTGATTTCTTTGCAAATTATATTTTCAGGACGTAGATAGATTGGGCTTTGTGGTGTACGTTTGACTGTGAACATAGGTGGGTCAGAGGCGAGCTTGGTCTCGACATTCTCATCCTCATGATCATATGGCAATTTTGGCATTAGTGACATACATTTTAATGAAGTCATGTATACATTATAGCATTGTGAAATGTTTGTGTTGTATGCATACAATGTATCAAACAAGAGCTTATGTATATATACATATCTTTTATGAAATTTTTCTTATGCCACGTGATTGATCTATATTGTGGCCACGTGTATGTGGTAGTTGAGGGTGCTACAGTCTCATTTATAAAATTAATTAAAAATATAACATGGTAGTAATAAAGTTAATTATTTATATTTTATAAGTTTGTGTTAATTATTAGTATATTTTAAGATATTTTAATAATATATTAGAAATAAATAAGAATTATTTTGGTTTAGTTTCATATTTTTATGAGCATACGATTTGTATGATTTATAAGAATAGTTATATTTTTAATTAGCATAAAAATATATGTATAATAATTTTTGATGATAGTGAATTATTGAGGGAAGCTTAGTTGGGGGTTGCATTTGGGTTGTGTAGCTCTCAATTTCAAGATTTTGCTCAGATTTCAGCCCACAGCTAATCTCACAGGAGATATTAGGCCACAGTAGTAGCTTGAAACAGATTGAAAGACATTAAAATCAGCCCAACAAAACCTGTGACTA
>CATIWO010040903.1:0-10911 GCA_949673435.1 Macaranga tanarius
AACAAGAAAACTCCCTTCACCAAGGTGTAGAGAAAGCTTGTCCTTCCATCTTCAAAACCAAATCCTATTCTAATATGAGCAAAAAAACAAAAACTAAAATAAAAGTGCTATGAAAATAACAAAGAAATAAAAATTCCAGAACAAGAACAAAAATAAGAACAACCCTAAATGAAAAACAAATTATTATATTTATAGACCTAAAGACCTAGTGAGAAAGGTAATCTAAACTCTACCAAACTCTATCTAAACATAGGCTTAAAAGATGAGCTTCTATCTATCCAAACTCCAGCTTAAAATCCACTTTTGAATGGCTGCCACATCATTATGCACGGGTACACAACAATTAGACATGCCCATGCATCAAAATAACTCTAAAATGCTGAAATCAGGTATGGCCGTGCGCATGGCCGTGCACTGGCATATAGGCGTGCGCATGGGCATATGCTCTATGACTGGTTCTTCTTCAATTCAGGCATGGGCAAGCGCATGGGCGTGCATTGGCATATGGGCAAGCGCATGGCCATGCACTGGCACATGGGCAAGTGCATGGCCATGTGCCCTGATGCGAAAATAGCTTCCAATTTAAGCTTCAATCTTATCCTTATCTTCAAGCCCGATCTCCATCTCTTCTCAAATGCATCCTACAACCACAAACTAAACAAAAATTACCTAATTAACACAAAATTACTTAAATTAAAATAAAATAACAAAACTAACTAAATTAACTAAACAATGTAATTCTAAACTAAATATGCAATAAAATAAAGTGCTAAACGCATGCATATTTCACACTCATCAAATTGTTATATAGAAGGACATAATATGAGCGTAAGCTAATTTAGTATACTTTTTGCATAAGTTTGGTTGATGTTAAATGGATAAGAGTATTTGATATTGAAATGATAGTGTATAGTGGAATGGTTATGTGTTACTTGATATATTATGAATGGACTATCAGGTGGAGGACACGAGTTGACGCACGAGAGTGTCTCAGACCGTGTGATAAGACACGGGTGTGTGCAACTTAGAAATTTTTAGTCTGCGAGTAAACACTGGCACTTGCTAGCTGGGAACTCTACGAACAGACACTGGTGCTCGCCAGCGGGCTCTGAGGCACGAACATGGCTGTGTTCATGGTCGTGTCTCGATGAAAGGTTTTGACCAGCAAACTACACTAGTTGAGACATGCCCGTGTAGTCCACTTTTACTTGTTTAATTAATTCTTATTAATTAGTTCTTAAGAAGTCTTATTCATTATATTAGTTGCTACTTACTGAGTTGCAAGCTCATTCCTTTGCAATTATTTCCTTTTTAGGATAAGCAACAGTTGAGTCAATGTTTGCATGCAATAGAGGTACTAGGTGGGCCAGTGATGAGTCTAGTGTGTACATAACTAGATGTTACTATCATTTAGGCCTATTGTCTGTACTCAAACTTTTTATTGTGTATTAAAAAGTTCTTTGTATGAGAGTATACTTGTATAATGATATATTTGTTGTTAAAGCCTTTGTGTTAATAGTGAAGTATATGATATCTATTGGATAAATTTTTTATTGTGCCACGTGTTTAAGTTCCATTTTGGAGCGTTACACTCATAACAACCCAACGACCTCTTCTTACATTCCCCTTCATGAAACTTGCCATAATTTGGGCATTATGGGTATGCAAGTCTTCTTTAGTTATTTTGTGACACACCTCTCTAGGCTTGCCTTTGGGCATTGGCAGAACTACCAACTAGTTGCCTTACTGAACTCTAACTCATCTGAGGTTGATTTGCTTGTTGACTATAACTCATATGCAAATCTGGCCACTGCCACTATAACCTGGTCTATGTGGTAACGTGCTAACTCCTCTATTGGCTGGTTTATCTTTAAAACTCTGAGAGGAACTAGGGATAAATCTTTTATTCTTATATTCTTTCTCTATCTCTTTTTTTATTGCCTTCTCAAAAGCAAGTGTCTTCTGAACTAGTTCTCAAAAATTATTCCCTTCATACCACACTATTCCAGTTTTCATATAAGCTTTTAGTCCACTCCTAAACCTATCACACTTAATTTCCTCTCAAGGCATGATCTCATAAATAAAATGATATAGATTCTTAAATTGATCTGTATATTCTCTAACTGACAGACTACCTTGGGTCAACTTAAAAAATGCCTCATGCTTGCTTTTCTCATAACTGCCTATTAAATACTCCTTATGGAACTCCATAAAGAATATATTCTATGGCAGTCCTTCACCATAAAGATGGTGAACTCTAGTCAGCCAATCATCTGCTAATCCTTTCATAAATCCATGCATATTCTGGACCTTCTCAATCTCAATCAATCCTAAGATTAGGAAAGTTTTCTCTAACTTCTTCAGCCATTCATCAGCTAGTTCACCATCTATAGAACCCTCAAAATCATATACACCTAGTCTGCATGCATGAGCTACTATCATCCAGGGATCACGATATTGCTCCCGAGCAGCCATAGCCGCCATAAAAGCTTGGGTCATAAGAGCTCCCATACCAGCATCAGCCTGAAAAGGAGGTACTAGCTACGCTGGTTATAGATTAGGTGGAACTGGTGGTAGATAAGCTGGAGGTGCAGGAACAGGTTGTGGAGGTGGAGCAGTTGGATACGCTCCTGATGCAACATCACCAGAGGTGGAGTCCATATGTTCCCCTCCACTGAAAGACACATCATTCATCCCCTAGGGGTGATCTGGGAGATTCCTTTGAGGTTGGCCAATATCAGTAATTCTAGTGATAGTCACGATTATTACCACGACCTCTACCACCTCTAAGTCTTGGTGGCATTGCTCTATAAAAACATAACACAAAATAATATCCTAGACTTAGAAATTCTAACTGCTAAACCCAAGCAAATTACTAAACTTAAGCTTTGATACCAATTAAGTTGTCACACCCACTTCACTAGCTATGGAGCAGGCGTGACTGGCTGGCTAGCTGTTATGCTAATGCTGAGAAGAATAATGTAATAATAAAAATACTTATATTGCTAATAGCTTTGGTATTTATTAATACATATCACAATCTTCTTTAAACATCCTTAACTGATAATTACAGGTTTACTAAATACATAATAGAGTTCTCTTAAATATGATCAAAGACAAAATACTAAGATGATTGGCATATCCTCCACTAGACTTCAAAAACAAATGAACAAAGCTGGGTCCTACAATTTAATACTGCTACTGCAAAGGATCTAGAAAATTTTAAAATAAAAGGGGTGAGTACAAAAAATACTCAATGAGTGGAAACAATAAAATAAGTGGAAACATTAGCTATTTTCTGTAATAGCAATATAAATACTTTTTTTCTTAATCTTTAATTATTTTAATTAACTAAATAAATAATTTCTATCAATTAAATATAAATTAATCAGTGTTTTTTTCAGTGACAAAGAAAATGAGACGACATGAGTGATTATGGCCCAACTCTAAAGTCATTTTGTTATGAATAATAAATTTATAAGTAATAATTATAAACCTTTATATTCTATTGATAAAATGTTGTACATCTAAGGGTGAATTTGAAGTTGCTTAAAAAATAATTGAGGGCATGGAGCAACTCTGCTTCTATATTGATCCATGCGAAATTTTGGAAGGTCTCTTCTCTTGGTTTTGTTAAGGTTAATCGTTATTTATGCTTTTTATAAAATCATACTTATACTTTATTAAAAAGATAATTTGTTGATAACTAAAATAATGTATAACTATAGCTATACAATTGCTATAAAATTAAAAGATCATTCATAACCACCTTAATCCATACACTCATTAAATGTGTAACCAAAAGATTATGTTAGATTGCTGATACATTGGGCGCAATGATGACGCTGACAGCCCCAAGTGTAAATATAATATTGGTCATGCGCATGCGTAGAGCTGCTCCCCAAGGGCTAGCCATCTAGTTGTACTTCCCAAAAGCTATATGTACGACTAAGCGCTGTCTCTAAGACAATTGCTAAGTAATATTGCTGATATAATATATATAAAGTTGAGATAAGACACCAGTCATCGTGGTGTAATCTAAATGATACATATCATGAGTATATAGATGTGTTTATAAATCCAAAATAATTACATTATCAAATTGCTAATTGATGTAGTGTAAAATTCGTAAGTGCACAGAATCGTACTAAGTAGTATATAAAGATATTGTCCCACAGAGATTGTGAATTGAGTACTAAAATAGTCACTATGTTTGATTGTTTAGACAACGAAATAGAGTTTAGATTCTTTTAAAACTAAAACCAAAACAAACAAAAGTAAAATCCAAAATCAAATAAATATTAAAAGCTAGGGTTTTTATTCTCAATTGGACCATTTCAAATGATTGATTATATAATTAGATTTTCACTAGTTCTAATTCATTTTGAAGGGATCTTAGAAACTATAGATTTTTCTCTCACATAAACCTATAATTAATTGGAGATTAATTAACACTAAGTTTACTGGCTCTCACCAACCCAATGCCTTTTAATTCCAATTTTAATCACAACCTTAAACCAATATTAATCCACTTAATTGTCTCTCAACTAATTAAGCAATTAATAGGTCATTGCCTATTCCTACAGAACCTATCTCTCGATTAAGCCTATAGTGTCAATTCAATTCTAGGGTGATCAGTCCTAAAATGACATTAAGCAAACAACAACCAATGAATTCAGATCTAGCAACCTAATGTAAATCACAATAAGTACATAGTCAACTCAGAATAAGAACCCTAAAAAGGATCTAGCTACTCATGTTAAAGATAAAAGAAAATAAACAAGAAATGAAAACAATTCTGAACATAATAACTATTAAATAAAAGAGCGATACAAGAAAAACCCACTTCTAAATGATGTAAAGAAGCATTGCTCTTCTAACTTCAAGCCAAGTATCACCTCTATTAAGCAAAATAAAATGAAAATGTATTCTAAAAAACCAGGAGAGTAGAGAACTAAAGCCTAAAACTAAAACTAAAAACTAGCTCTTCTTTTAAATGAAAAACAAATGGTTTTATTTAAAAGACCTAGTTTCCTAATAAAAAATGTCATTTAAACTCTCCCAAGCTCTATCTAAACATAAGTTTAAAAGATGAGCTTCTATCTATCCAAACTCCAGCTGAAAATCCACTATTGATTGGCTACCACATCATTATGCACGGGCACGCAATAATTAGACACGCCCATGCATCAAAATATCTCTGAAATATTAGAATTAGGCATGGCCGTACGCATGGTCGTACGACTGGCACATGGGCGTGCGCATGGGCATGTGCTCTATGACTGTCTCTTCTTCAATTCAGGCATAGGCAACCGCATGGCATGCCACTCCACACATGGGCATGCGCATGGCCATATGCCCTGATGCGAGGATGACTTCCAACTTTAAGCTTCAATCTTATCTTTATCTTCAAGTACTATCTCCATCTCTCCTCAAATGCATCCTACAACTAAAAACTAACCAAAAATTACTATTTAACATAAAAGTACCTGAATTAAAATAAAGTAATAAAACTAACTAAATTAACTAAAAACTAACTAAACAATGCAATTCTAAACTAAATATGCAATAAAATAGAGTGCTCAACACATGCATATTTCACACTCATCATTTCTGCACTTAATAACATTTGTCTGGAAGAATAAAAACTATCATCAGCAAACAAAAGATGTGAAATCCTAGGAGCTCCCCTACATATCTTCACTCCATGTAATTTCCTAGAATTTCCAGCTTGCTTAACCAAAGCCGAAAGGCCCTCCGCACATAAGATAAACAGATAAGGCGAGAGGGGATCACCCAGTCTCAACCCTCGGGAAGGAATAATAGGTCCGAGTTCTTCTCCATTCACCATCACATTGTATCTAATCAAAGTGACAAATAACATAATCCAGTTAATCCATTTTTGGTGAAATCCCATTTTGTCCAGAACTCCATACAAAAAGGACCACTTTATATGATCATATGCTTTACTAATGTCAATCTTGAGTGCCACATCTCCCTTATTCCCCCTCGTTTTCCTACACATATAGTGAATGGTTTCAAAAGCAACAATCACATTATTAATAATGGACCTACCCAGAACAAATGGTGACTATTCTTCATAAATATTATTAGGCAAGAAGTTCTTCAATCTATTAGAGAGAACTTTCACCATAATTTTATAGAGCACATTACACAGAGATATGAGTCTATAATCTTTCATAGAGACTGGGGATTCCTTCTTTGGAATAAGGACAATATTAGTCTCATTAAATCCATCAGGAAAAGAGCATGTCTCAAAGCAATGAGAAGCAAAAGAGAAAATATCCGCACTTACAAAAATCCAAAAATGCTAAAAAAATGCTGGATTGAGACCATCAGGCCCTGGAGCTTTATCTGGGTGCATCTCCTTTATAGCTCTCGTAAATTCAACAATAGAGAAAGGGCCTATAAGAGCTTTATTAACACTTTCAGAGACGCAAGGCTGAATATAATTAATACTGGGCACGTTCCCATTTGTATCGACATTAAATAAGTTAAAAAAATAATCCAAAATTACATCCTTAATGTTGTCCATATTATCTGCCCCTGTGCCATCTTCTTTCTACAATTTCTGTATGCCATTCCGCTTCCTCCTATCAGTTGCCGTTACATGGAAAAAATGGTTATTACGGTCCCCATTTACCAACCAGAAATTTTTAGATCGCTGCCTCCAATACATGTCTTCTTGATGCAACAACGTGTTTAATTGAATTTTTCCTTCAATAATTTTTTCATTGGCATTGGCCTCATCTGACGTCATGGCTAAAGCTATGCTAGCTTTGACTTTTTGGATTTGCTTTTGAAAAGTGCCCCAAAATTCTTTGCCCCATTTATCCATGATTTTTTTTGGTCTGTTTAAAGCCCTGTAGGCTCCTGGGAGAGCGGGGGGGAAGGGGGAAGTAAATTCCGCCCTACTACCTGGATATCCGGTGTTAAACCCCACACGGAAAGGGTGTTAGCCAGTGTTAACCCCACACGGACAGGGTACCGTTTGAACCCCACACGGATAGGGGACCAAGAAATTAATTTATTGGATTTTGGTTTGCCGAAGGTGGGAGTCGAACCTCCCACCTCCAGGCGTGCTTAAAGCATGCCTACCGCTGGAGCCAACAACCAGCGGCCCCATTTATCCATGATGATGCAACATTCCTGTAACTTTTTAATAATGCCATCGTTACTTCCATTATTAAAAAAGTCCACCACTTTGTCCCAAAAATTATTTTCCAAAATCCATGCATTCTCAAATTTAAAATAATACCTCCTCAGTCTAAAAACATGAGCTACCATTGAGAACTCTATAGGAAGATGGTCTGACCCTGGTGTAAAAAAATAATGCAGTCTCGCTTCAGGAAATAAGGATAACCAGCTTTGATCAACTAGACACCTATCAATTATTTCCTGAATAAAATTATCTGTGCCCTTACCACACTACCATGTATAATTATACCCCTCCAAAGGAAAGTCTATCAAACCACAGTCTTCCACCATTTGTCAAAAACCATTGAGGATTCCGGTTGAGCTGAACCTCCCTCCTTATCATTCTGACTCAACATATCATTAAAATCTCCAATAATACATCATGGAAGAGAGGAATTAGTCCTGAGAGCTCGAATCAAATCCCAATAAAAATGAGGGTTTGAACGTTCAGGGCGACCATAAAAACCAGTACATTTCCAAGAATTAGACAATTCATCAACAATAGAAAAATCAATATGAAATTTAGAAAAACTTAAAATGGAAACTGAAATTTTCTCATGCCACAAAAGAGCTAGACCCCCACTGCGACCTTCTTTATCAACATAAAAGCAACCCACATAACCCAAAGATCTTTTTATTTCTTTAATTTTATTTGCATGAACAAGCGTTTCAACTAAGAAAACAAAGACATGCCTACGAGATTTAATTAAATTCTTCAAGGCTAATATTGTTCGCGGGTTGCCAATACCGCTACAATTCCAGCTAACACCTATCATGGCTGTTGGCGGAGCCCTGAAAAAGACCCGGCCAATCCTAGTTTTGAATTAATGGATTCAGTACCATCTGGAAGTAAAGAGCTCACGTTCCTTACGTTAGTTGCATGGTTTGCATGATCTTCACCCGCCATTTCCACTTCATTATATTCATGCATGTGATTACCAACTAATTTTCCTTTTTTACGTTTCCTAGCCTCATCCAAACTGATGGCATCATCTTCATTTTCAAAATTTTGAATGTGGCCCACCTCATCCTTACTAGCTTGAACCAAATTATAGGGTGATTCAGTAACCGATTGTTGTAACCCTATAGGGACTTTGCCAGCTACCTTATTAAGATAAGACTTCTCATTTGAATTTTTGAAAATTAAATTCCTACCAGCCTGACCAGAAATTAACTCACCCAGCTCCAACCCATGTAAAGTAGGACTCTCATCGTCATCTTCATCCTCCCTTAACCATCGCGCACCACCTCCGGCCACCATTCTTTGGGACTCTACTTTCAACCATGGCCCTCACTCCTACAGAACTACACCATCCAACATCTCTAGGTGTTTCTTATAGTAGACATCAGTGTGACCAAGAAGTCCACATACATAGCATAGATAGGAATTAAATTCATACTTAAAATGAACCACTCCATATCCCCCTTCTGCAAGTCTTATACGTTTCCAACATTTCAGTGGCAATCTAACATCCATTCACATATAAATTCTCATAAATATGCACCGCCCTGCTAAATTAGTTTTAGCATGATAATCCAGGAAGGACCCAATCCAATTACCCAGCTATTTTCCAACTGCTACAGATATATACCCAGCCGGAATATCATGGACTTGAATCCATATAGGAATGAAATTCAATGACACAGCTGAAGGGATCTCATTCCTCCGTAAGTGATGAATAATAAGAAGATGGCTGTCAAATGTCCATGGCCCCCCCTCTAACACCCTCTTCATGTCATGGATGTGATAAAACTGAAAAAGGAATAACCCTTCCTCAATTTCCATAATTTTGACTCCTCCACACGGACGCCATACCATTGCCATACTGTGGTGTTTCATTATCTGAACTCTGATACTTCTTTTAGTCAGAAATCTCCCCACCAAGCAAAACTCAGACCTCTCTTCCGCACCACCACCTCCCCCTCCAATTAACTCCCATTCTTCATCCTCATCTGCAGTAAGATGTAGATTCGCAAAATCTCCTCCATTAAAGAGGAAATAACGAAAATGTGGAAACAAAAAACTGGACCAGCCAGAAGAACCCGAAAGACTTTCAACTTGGAGAGAAAAACCAGAGAAAACTCTCAACTTGGAGAGAAAAACTAGAGAAACCATTTGTTAAGTATAAAGAATTAAAAATTTGCCATATTCCCTAAAAAAAATTTATACATAACTTTATAATAAAATAAAGGAAAAACACATACTTTGCCCCCTGTACTTTAATTTTTTTTTTACATTGCCTCCCTTACAAAAAAAAATTGGCACATTGCAACCCTATACTTTTATTTATCAACACATTTGGCCCTTATTAAATGGATAGAGATAACTGCTGCTAAAAAAATATCTAGTTTGGTCCTTATAATTTTAAAATATTTCTTTTTAATGTTTATAATGTTTATTCTTAACCAATAAATCCATATAATTGCTAAAATAATCCAACTAAATTTATTAAAAGTTATTAAAATTATATATATTTTTAATTTTTTTATTTAATTAAAATGTAGGTCATTTATTTCTAATAAGTTTATATATATATATTAATTGTTTATTGAATATTTATAAAATTAAAAAAATATGAATGAAAAATAATATATGAAAAAGATGTTAACTAAGATGTATGAGCTATTTAATAAATTAAATATAATAAATCATATTCACCCTATAGATTTTATCATATTTATATAAATATATTTATAATTGTAGTTTAAGAAGTAGTTTATATAATTTATAATTGTAATCGTATATCTATTTTTTAAAAATTTTAAAATAATTTTAATATAAATAGTAATTAATTAACTATAATTTGTATATTATTTAAATACGAGTAAGGTCTATTATATTTTTTCAAATATGGCAAAATATAAAATTATTAGTTTAAAGATAATATTATAGTAAATTAAAATTTTTATTCTTTAAAAATATTAATTAATAGAATTATTAATTTATTGAGTATTAATTGTAAGAAAAATAATTATGTGTGAGAATATTTTTCTTTATTTTTATTTGAAAAATATTATGAATTTTCACTAGTATTTAATTTATTAAATAGCTTATGTGCCTTTTAATTAATTAAATTATCATGTATTAATTTTTGCCACGTTTGTGTATTAATTATATAAACATTCGATGAACAATTAAAATATATTATAATTTTTTTATAATTATATATTTTTTAATATTATAAATCTATTAGAAATAGATGATATACATTTCAATTGAATAAAAAGTATATAATTTTTAAAATTTTTATTAAATTTAATTGAATTATTTTAGCAATTGTATGAATTTATTTATTAAAAATAAAAATCATAAGGATTAAAAAGAAATATTTTAAAATTATAAGGACCAAACTGGATATTTTTCAACAACATTTATTTCTTTTCATTTAATAAGGGCTCAATGTGCCGGTAAATAAAAGTAGAGAGTTATAATGTACCGATTTTTTTGTGGGCAATGTAAAAAAAAGTTAAAGTATAGGGACAAAGTATGTGTTTTTCCTAAAATAAAATCAAACTATTTATTCACGATTTATTTTTGATGCAATGATAAATGGAATAAAAAGCAAATCTTTTAGAGTTAAACTAAATTTCTCTAGTTCTTGATTATATAAATGCGACATTTTAGTTTTCTTTTCTTAGAATTTTCAAATGTTCATTATTTTTCTTCCATTAACGTAACACGTCAATGTATTA
>CATIWO010040907.1:0-22278 GCA_949673435.1 Macaranga tanarius
TTTCTTATGCCACATGTTGGTATTATATTGTGAAAACGTGTATATGGTACCTTGAGGGTGCTACATCAAATGTACTCCTTACTGCCCTTCAAAAAATATTTTTCAAAGTCTAGCATTTAAACTCTTTCTTCTAGTTATAATATAAATGCATTGCATAATTTTTGTGTTCAATAATTTGTGTCAACTTTAACATGAAATCAATCAAAACCCATTAAAATGAAAAAAATGTTAAAAAGAAATATATTAAGATAACTATTAATAAATAAAATATAACAAGAACATTATACCTTCTATTGGTCACTAACAAAACTCCATTTAAGATTGTAAAAAAATGTTAAGCTCCTCTATAATCAGTTGTAAAAATCACGTCCAGAAGTACTCATTCTTAAACTACACCACAACTCAAAAGATAAGGAACATTTGGTTATTCCCACCTTTGCCAACAACAAATAGTAAAACACCACCTAAAAAGGTCTTTAAAAAGCAGTAATTAAATCCAATAATAGGCATGCATCCCTTCTAACTAGGGGTGTGCAAGAATTCCAATCAAATCGAACCAACTAGTTTGGTTCAATTCGATTTATTTATTTTACATTTTCAAATTTGCATATACCGAACTGAATCAAACCAAAATTTAGTTCGGTTCGATTTTATATATATAAAATTTGATTAACCAAAATATCAAACAAACTAAAATTTTATTTTATTTTATTTTTTAATATTTAAACTAGTATAATAATTCAATAAAAAAATTAAATAATTAATATTTCTAAAAATTCAATTTAGTTTGGCCGGTTTGGTTTTCATTGTAAAAATTTTAGTTTTCTATTCGGATTTCCAGTTTGTTTTAGTTCAATTTGGTTTTCATATAACTCGATTTAGTTAATTTAGTTCAGTAAAAAAAAATTCAAAACCGATCAAACCGACCAGATGTTCACCGCTACTTCCAACACCCTTTTTTAAAGCACTAAAACTAATAAAGAATCCCTTCAAACAACTATTATCCTTAAACAAAAACTCAAACCTTCCTTTTGGATCAACTCTAAGTAACTTAGCCTTATATGATCTCAACTTCGGGTAATAATCCTTAGCGGATTCTTTCAGTATCTCAACTATTTTCCACTTTATTCTATAACACTTCCAGTTTATGACTTAAACATAAAAATTTTCAAGCTAGTTATCCTCTAGATCCTTAATTGACCAATTAAGATTTCTTCAAACCTATATACATGTACATGTAGATATTGTTTACCAATTCTTCATAAATTTTGAGCATCTTTACTCAGAGAACAAAGTTTTTATAGTAAATATTTTCTTTATTTAAACCATACTCCTATAAAGTTTTCAAGGGTAATTCTCCATGCATCTCACCTCTAACTAGCTAAATTTGCTTCTTATAATTTGTATATCGTGACCATTAAGAATGGCCCACTTTTAAACAACTACTTTGTATTGATATGCATTCTTAAAGCTCATCATGAGGACAAACTTCAAAGCTTTGTCATCACACCTTGGATCATACACAATCCTTTTCTTCCTTAATCTCTTTGAAGTTTGATCTATTTCATTCTCATCATTTGTACTAATGGAGTTAGCATTACCATATAAATCCACATATTCATTGAGGCATTATTCATTCCCATTGTTTTATGTCATTTTCATTGTAAACTATCTTCCGCAATCCCAAATTTATGGCAAATTTATTAGCCACCTCATCAATAGAAACATATTTTTTAATATTTGGCTCTATTATTTTTAGCCTCTATAGAGTCCTCATGTCGAACAATTCATTATCTTTCAACCCATCATCTGTATCACTTTTTTAATAAGTTGGTAATCTGGATCCTCATTAGACACATAATTTTTCTCGATGATTATATATAGCTTTTTGAACCCTAACAAAAAACACATTATTATCTACTTATAACTCGTCACCCTTATCCATGTATTCAGGTCAATCAATAGTATCAACATATTAGCTGAAAGTTCAAGGTGGGGGTGAATAGGGATTTTGGATAAATTAAGAAAAGAATCAAAAATCGAAAGAAAAATTAAAAGATAAAAAGAAAATTAAAAGAATAAAGATGAAGAGAAGAAGGCATAATAATTTATAAAGATTCAGATTCTAAATAATCCTACTCCTCCACCAAATATATCCCTAAGTTAAGATTTTGAAACTCAATCTATTAAGTATTTTTAAGGCTTAACACTAACTTTTACAACAAGTATTTTTCAAGGCCCAACACTAAATTTTTACAATAAGTATTTTTCAAGGCTCAATACTAAATCGTTATAATAAGTTTTTTTTCACAAGACTCAATACCAATCTAAGTTGATTTAGATCCTCAATACCCTTTATTTTAATCCAAAAGGAAGTGTATAAGAAATATTTCTATCAACTATTTATTCATCAACTCTCACAAAATTTTATATACAAAGTTAAAAAAGAAAAATTAAAAAATATGAAGATTTCTGAACTTTAATGGTCATAATTAATTCTTTCAACATCTCTTCTAACCTTTTAAATGTGATATTTAAGAAGTATTTATATTAAGAAAGTGAAAACTAGTTGTTAAAGATATTAACTTAGAGCTCAATTTTTCTCTTTCTTTATTTAAAGTATATTCAGCTTTTTACAGTCGAAGGTGTGCTCAGAGTTATGAGGAGGATGCTCATGATTATAACACTTTAAAATATAGCTATTGAAGCTTGATCTAGCTATTATGAAAGGCCTTTGACTGCTCATGAGGACGCTCTCAGTCTTGAGTACGACAACGAGGAGTTCTCGACAAAAGCTTCATTTTAACATTTCGTAATGTCCACTATGACTAGCTAGCTCATGATCATGCCAAGCTTCCTTATGGTCATAAGTAGGATTATGAGGAGTTTTGTCTCTTTTATATGACTTGAACTCAATCTTCTTAGCTCATGAATGTTCCTTGGTACTTGCTAAGTACAAGTATTGTTCCCACAAAAATTAATTTTTTATTACTATTTTACCTAGTTAATTATTTGTCTAAACTAAATAATCAAAGTTGAAATTGAAAACTTAAGCTAATAGCCAAATTCTAAACCTTAAATTAACTTAAAGTAAATTTAAAGAAATTAAACCATTAACAAACAATCAATGATAAATGCATGTACTATAATATGACTTTTGACTTGGTTAATATTAACTTATCAAGATCTTACCTTAACCTAATTTAAATTATGCATATAATGCTCATCAACTAGTGTCTTTATAACTCTCTCTTAAACAATTATAAGTTTGCTTAATTAACTCAATTGTTAGCTATAACTTAAGAGTCTTGCCTTACTAAGCGTAATCTAACAAATCATTAACCAGAATCAAGCTCAATGATAAATTATACAATATTGATCATTAAGAAGTCTTTTAACTCAATTAACATCAATAGATTTTATTCTTGGTCCTAATCATTAATCACCTCTCGATCTCACAATACTGATCAAAATATTTAAATTAAACAATAAGCCCAAAGCAGGCATCACCTCTCGGTCTCAGTATACTTTAACCATAACAAGTCATTGAATATAAATTAAGTATAAGAACAAAACCCATAAGTAAGAAATCAACTTAGAATAAAGAAAAAAGTAATTGTCAATACATGCCCATGCTACTTAGATCCATCTTAGTACATAATGAAAATCTAGCCCAATATGTTTATGTTCACATGAACACTACTCATGGAAATTCTAACAAAGGTTATAAAAGAAATACAAGCAGAGATTAGAAACTCCATTGATTTGAATTTAAAGTTTTTTAAATGCTTGGACTCCATGAAAAATGATTTTTTAATTAATGCTAACTAAACTAATGAAGACAATATTTTTGGTGTTTTTGAATGCAAAAGAATATTGTAGAATGCTTGAATAATGAAAAGATGTGTTGCGTATGCCCCATTCCATGTCCTAAGACTCCTTTATATAGTGGTAGTGACCCCTTATATTAGTTAGATTCGGATTTATCTTGAAAACTTGAGTCCTATTTGAATTCGTATAAACTTTCCACCTTTGCACATGACTTAATAAATTCTTATAAATTGTATCCCTTAATGATGATCACATTAGCTCTAGCTTTATGTAGCAAAGTTGTAGATTTTTTCTCAACTTTCTGTAGCAAAGTTGTAAATTAAGGGGACATTAGCTCTAGCTTTATGTAGCAAAGTTGATGATCACATTAGCTCTAGCTTAATCACATCAATTTGACTTCTGTAAAGTATGTTATCACAAAAATACTAAAACTTGCTACATTAGATTGGTGATGTGCATGGCTGTGCTTCTCTTTCATGGTTGTGCAAGTTGTCACAAAATATTATTTTAGCTTATCATGTTTGCATGACCATGCAAAGGTTAGCATGGCTATACATCAAGTGCCGAGATGTCCCCTTAATTTTTTTAAGTTTGGCATAGTTGTGTACTTTATTAGCACAGTTGTGCATGACTTCCAATACACTTTCCTTGCTTTATTTGAATTCTTTGAAGTCCTTATCCAATCCAAATCAACTTTTAATGTTCTTAACCTTGAAAAACATAACAATAACATCAAATATGAATAAATTCACTAAGTATTAATCAAATACAAACTCATAAAATAAATCCTAAATTCTAAGAAATATTTTTCCTAACTCTATGTAGATTAAACAATTAAGTCTTAATTAAATACTCAAACTAAACTTAAATTATTTCTAAATCCTAAATAACTCAAATAAAACCTAATTAAATACCTTTTAACTAAAATTAGATTAATAATTGCACAATAATTCATATAACTAATTAAATATTAACTCAAACAATACCTAAAATATGAGTTTATCACTCATAATCATGACCAGATCATGAAGGCTCCAGATTCCCTCAACTTAGCTTTATATTCACTTGCCAATTATGTGTTTGTTTTAATCCTCACTTAAATACATACTTAAACATAGAAATTTCAAGCTCAAAATTGATTGTTAAAGTCAAAATAAAGGTTGATTAGAGATTGATTATATAAATTGTCAACAATCTCTCTTTCTTTGACTTTGACAAATAATTTTAAATGATAATAAATAATTCATAAGTGTATGTTTGTGGATTTGCTTAGCATGCTCTCTGTTAACATATACTAAGATATTTTAAAATTCTCCCTCTTAATATATGCTTAAGTGAGTATATAAATTCACTATAAGTCTTTTTAATCAAGTCATTTATGATTTCTCAATGTTACCATGATTTCTCCTTTTTGTCAATTATAAGCATTCAATCACTTACATTTTTTATCATAATCAAGTGTAAATTATCACTCAAAATACTAATATATCTTCCTCTTTAAGTAAAGTGAAAAAGGGAGTGATTCAAAGGAAAAACATAAACGAACATAAGCAACATAATCCATAACATTGCCAAGAATATAATTCATAATAAATACAAGAACATAATTCATAACAAATACAAGCTATCACTTATTAAAATGATATAATCAAATAACAACATGATAAGAAATGTGATGCAAAACATAAACAACTCCTTAAACATAAAGAATGCAAACATATAAGAGAATGAGATGTGGTCATTAAATAGCAAGTTCAAGATAAGAAAATAAATATAAGAAAGCATCCTATATGAAAAATTGTATACGAAATGTATTCTAATGAGATTTTATCATGGAAAACATCATAACTTCTCAATTTTAATGTAATGGTCGATAAAAAATGCTATTTAGTCCCTGAAGTTTTAAATTTTTTAATTGGGTCCTTGTTTAGGACTAAATTTATAGATTTTAAAATTTTAAAATAATGGCTAATTTTTAATAAAATAATGCAATTTTGGTAAATGTTATTGATCATGAAAATTTACTAAATTCTCTTTAGACATTTTAATATTTTTATATTTATTGGTAAACTAAATAAATTGATTTTATTAGTTTATAAATAATTTTGCATATTATGCAACAATTAATTTTTCAAATTTTGGATGCTTACTTCTAAACAAGTATCAAACAACTTTTTGAACCCAAACCTTAGTTGATCTAGATTTGTTAGTCTCAAAGTAATCATTAGGCAAAAGTTTAAGATGAAGTTTTCTATAGTAATATACATTACTAGTATATCATAATTTTATGCAATGGAAGCATCTAACATTAACAAATCTATTTCTTTTATATATATGAATGTCTCGCATAAGTATGATGAGTGTTAACTCTTCTAAACTTATAAGGTCTAGTGTGAGCAATTATGTGCCCCTTTTGTGATCTAATGCTCATATATGAAAGCCTCTTATGGTACATGTGTGCATAATGGGGTTGAAATTTCTTAACTTTAGCTTTAAAACATTAAGTCTTAGGTATATTGGTCCTTAAAGACTTAGCTTTGGCACAAAAATTCTTAGACTCTTTAGTTTTAGAATCTTAAGCTTTAAGACTTATTTCATTTGGGATAAAAATGAGGTAAAGACACTTTACAAATTTAGGGGGATTTAATGAGGAACAGTCTCTATTTGAGTAATCAAGTCCAAATCTCAAAGTTTAAAACCTTTGATAATTTAAGAAATTATCAAGGTTCTCCTTCCTTTTTCTTTTAAAATTTAGAAATAGTGTTCTTGACCTTTAAAATCTCTTTTGAAAGTAATTTATGTTCTTTCTTAGCATTATTAAAATTATTTTTTTAAATAAAGATTATCTTTCAAATCAAGATATAATGTGACACCCCTTCCTAACAATACCTTTACCAAATTGTCATATGCTAGATCTGTCTGATACAGGTGCCAATAAAAAGGAGCACCATCTAATTCTTCTTTTAAAACTAACCCAAAAGTTACTCATGATACATTATCGCTTAAAATAATATTTCATCAGTAGTCGCATTAAAACATAAATATGAGCAGTTTATCAAAACACTCCAACATAACATATTGATGGCAAGATAAATGTCTTTATAATATAAGCTTATGCCCATACACATCAAGACTAGTGATTACAACATTGAAAATAAAATTATACAAGTTCTAATTACATCATGATTGAAAACTAGCTATATAATCATTAGTAACCCTCTCATAAAGCTCTAGTCTTAGAGTTGAGACACGTATTCGGTCCAACCCTTGAGAGGCTTTGAGGGCTATACTCTTCTTCTTCGCCTCTTTTTCTTTATTTTCTTCTTTCATTTGCATTAAGGTAAGTTCATGAGTAAGAAGCTTACTAATGAGGATATTAGTTTAAAATTTAGAGAGATCATAAGCTTCCTCAATGGAGGTTACTCCTGATTTCCAATCCTTTTATAGCAATCTCTCAATGTCTTGGTGTTGACTTCCTCTTTAGAGTAGTGCTTGCCCAACTTCTTTAATATTTTCAATAATGCATTTAATAAATTAGTCATCTCGGTTATTAACATGTTCAGTTTTATCTTAAAGAATTCATACTCATAGAAATAGAATTGCACTTTCTTAAATCTTACTTGAATATTGCCTTCATAGTGATTCTTCAAGGTCTCCTAAATCTCCTTGGCCTATATATAATATTGTACCTTACCTCATTCTTCTCTTAACATTAAAGCAAGGAGAATGGTTATTACCTTTTTATTCTTATAGTTTTCTTTCTTTTGATCTTATGACCACCTTTATCTATTTATTGGGACTTCAACATTTTCCACTCTCTCCATTGGAGGATTTCAACCATTAAGAACTACATCCTAAAGTCTCACCAGGCCACTATTTAAGTAGAGCTCCATTTTATACTTCCAATGCAGATAATCACTTCTATTAAAAAAGAGTCTAAAAAATTAAAAGTTTAGATGTTCACTCCCCATGATATTGAGTTTTAACAATTAAGTATGTAGAACCCAAACTCTGATACCAATTAAAAAGTCCTAAAAGGAAGGTGAATAGGGATTTTGGATGTATTAAGGAAAGAATAAAAAATTAAAAGAAGGATTAAGAAATTAAAAATATTTAAGGTGAAGAGAACAAGACATAATGATTTATACAGGTTCAGATTCTTAATAATCCCACTCTTTCACTTAAACTTATTTCCAAGTTAGGATTTTAAAACTAAATCTATTAAGTGTTTTTAAAGCTCAACATTAACCTTTAGAATAAGTATTTTTCAAGACTTAACACTAAACATTTACAACAAGTATTTTTTAAGACTCAACACTAAACCTTTATAATTAGTATTTTTCATAAGACTAAACACCAATCTAAATTGATTTAGATATGTACTACCCTTTATTATAACTCAAAGAAAGTGTAGAAGAAGGTTTTCTATAAACTTTTTACTAGCCAACTCTCACAAGAATTGTATACACAAAATTAACAAGAAAAATTTAAAGATATTAAGATTACTAAACTTTAATGATTACAATTAATTCTTTAAACAACTCTTCTAACTTCTTAAATGTGATATTCAAGAGGTATCTATAATAAGAAAGTAAAAAATAGCTCTTAGAGATATCAACTTGGAGCTTCATTCTTCTCCTTCTTCATTTAATATATTTTTAACTTGGAGCTTCATTCTTCTCCTTCTTCATTTAATATATTTTTAACTTTTTATGAGTTCTTACAGTTGTGAAGAGAATGATTATGATCAAGACACTTAAAAATATATCCATTGGAGTTTAATCTAACCGCTACAAAAGGCCTTTGACTACTCGTGAGGATGCTTTCGATCATGAGCAAGACCATGAGGAGTTTTAGACAAGAGTTTCACTTCAATGTTTCATGATTTCCATCATGACTAGCTTTTTCATAATTGTGATAGGCTTCCTTATGGTTGTAAGCAAGATCGTGAGAAGTCTTCTCTCCTTTAACTAACTTGAACTCGATGTCCTTAGCTCCTAAATACTCCTCACAAATGTGACCAGATCGTGAGGGCTTCAAATTCCCTCAACTTGGCTTTGTTTTCACTTTTATACATTACCCTTTAACTGTTTCCTTGATTATAACTTAAATTCATACTTAAACACACAAATTAGAAGTTTAAATTTGATTGCTAAAGTCAAAATAAAAGTTTATTAGAGATTGATCATGCAAATGGCCTCATTAACTTCATTTTCTTTTGTTATCACAGTAACTTTAGCTTTTGTATTCATCTAATCCTCTATAAACATCTTTATCATGCCATTGCCTTCAAGCACACACTGCATCATTTGGATCACCTATCTCTCATCTTACATTTCCCTCAATCCCTTAGTTATACTCAATCTTGAAATCTTATATGACAACTTCTCACATTTACAACCTAGTTTCTCTACTTCATCTATCAAGTCAAAAAAACCTATCCTATCATAATCAAGGCTATGTTTTGCCTTTATTTCAACTGCTATGTATATAATTTCACCACTAATCTTTGCTAACCTTCCCTCATTGTGATAATAAATTAAAAATGTATTTTGCAAATATGAAAAAATGATCATACTATTTTATCAATAACCAGAATATGACAAAATAAAAATAATTAAGTATTTTTTTAAACCCTAAGAGCAACCTATATAATTATACTATAAATACAAATAAACAAAAAAATAACCATTTATATGTTGTTCTATTTGAATTCTATTTGCACATAAATAAATACTAAATTCAATAAAACTCTAAAACTATATAGTTTATTACTTCATTACTCCCTACAAAAATATTATTGTTATAGTTTGATCAACTTCTTAAACATTGATTCTCAAACAAATCCTTTTCTAGATTTTGAGACCCCAAACAAATAAAAAATTCTCATCTTGGTTTTGGTTTATCACTTTTTACATCAACCTTTATTCTTTAGTCATGGATGTTAACTTTAAAAGTAAATATGACCCTCGTTAGCTTTAAATATTACTTTTATTTTATATTTGATTGATTGTATTCAAAATGATGCAATCAATTTAGGATTCTTCGGAATTTTGGAAATTTTTCATTTTTGGAATCGAGTCTATTTGGGAGGTTAGCAAAATTTCAACTATACTTAAAATTTTGTGGTCAATTTAAAGCTCTTTGGTAGAGTTGTAATCAATTTAGATTTTTTAATATCAGACACTAAAAATGATGAATTTTGGTTATATAAGTGAAGTTGTGCATTTTGATGTGGACACAGTGCTTTCATTACATGGTGAATAAATATATACTTTGGCTACCACTTAAGTAGGATCCTGCAGAATAATTGTTTTATGTTTCAAATTGCAAAATTTTTAAAGTTTATATTTTAAATTGTCAAAATTAAAAATATGTGATGAAATAATAAAAGGTGCTAATTTTTTTTTTGCAAATAAATTTATAATTAATAATTTTATTATTTAATAACTAATAAGTTTTTATTGAGAATCATTTACAGTTATTAATTATTATATAGAGAAATTCAAATGAAAAAAAATATTTATTTTTGTTACACACATATATATGATGTATCATATTTATTCAAAAATTTTGCATAATATTCTGAAAAATATACTACATAATTAATAATTTTAAAAAATGATTGGTATATTATCATTATTTAACTATTTAAATATTTTTAAAAACTTAACATTTTATCACTAATAATTATTTAATTATGATTTACCTATTTTTTCAAATGTGTTTAATATTCACCATATTTTTTTTTTTTTAAAAAAAAGAGATTTTTAAATTTTTTGACGATAATAAAAATTTAATAATAACAATGTGAATTGAATATTTATAAGTTCAAAAATAACAACATAGTAAATTATTATCT
The DNA here is from genome assembly GCA_949673435.1 of Macaranga tanarius. Lineage (NCBI taxonomy): Eukaryota > Viridiplantae > Streptophyta > Magnoliopsida > Malpighiales > Euphorbiaceae > Macaranga > Macaranga tanarius. The sequence continues at coordinate 10,694 of CATIWO010040907.1, forward strand.
TTATTTGTTTTAAATAAAAATTTAAAATATAAATAAATTGAATAATATTTATTATTATTTGATGCATTATGTATAAAAATCTTTTAACTTATAATTTATAAAAAAAAATATATAATATTTTTTAGTAAGTAGCATAATTGTTTTTAAAAAGTGTGAAATGATGTATTTTTTTCTTTTTTCTTTATTAAAATGATGTATTTTTTGCAAAGATTAATTTTTATTTAATATTTATTAATATTAACTTTATATATTCAAGTTAGTTTGAATATGTTAGTTTTATAGTTATATTATAGTTTTTGATTTTATAGATTTAATAAACTAATACTTTTAATAATTAAACATGTTTTAATTCATTAAATATGTTAACTATTAAAGATCAATGGAATTTATTTTATATAACTTAATCTTATAAACTATAATAATTTTATTTAATGTTAGGAACTGTTGTCGTGAGCTGTCAATTAGGTAGAGTAGTTTTAGGAAGAAATTTATTCCTCTTTTGTATATATCCCAATTGTTATGGGCTTTTATTTTTTACTTCCGGAATTATAGTCTGTATTTCCAGATTTAGTTTATTTACTTCCAGATTTATATCCTTGATGTTAGCTCTGCTCTTGTATAAATTATACTCCTCATTGAATAGAAATATATAGAAAAATATATTCTCTCTAAAAACTTATCATGGTATCAACTGAGATCCCTGGGCTCTCCTTGCTCATATTAATTTGTTCTTGTAACAAATAAACAACCATTAGGTTGTAGAAGATGGCAACTTCAACCGATTTGATCAAATAAGGACAACAAAGTACCTCTGCTCTCTTGGAGAACCTTACTGAAAAAATGACTCAAGCCTTGACTCAAAACTAAACTCAAACTCCAGCAACGACAAGTGATTCTGCTGCTGTACAGATTGGTATCAAACTTGACATAACAAACTATGCTCTTTAGTCCCAAATTGTCGAGATGTATATCTCGGGCAAAGACAAGTTGGGATATATTAATGGTGATTTGCCTCGACCAGAAACAAATCACTCTACGTTCAGAAACTGGAGGACAAAGAATTCGATCGTGAAGGGATGGTTGATCAATTCAATGGACCCTTCATTGATTATTAACTTTTTTCGAATCCAAACAGCCAAACAGGTATGGGACTCTATTGTTACAACATACTTTGATGGGAATGACAAATCTCAAGTATATGATTTGAAGAGAAAACTTTCACGAATGAAAAAAAATGAGGAATCCATTGAGTTATACTACAATGGTCTCCAAGGTCTATGGAGGGAAATCGACTTCCGTCGTCCAAATCCGATGGAATGCACAACTGACATACAGAAGTACACCACTCTTATTTAAGAAGATCGTGTCTATATTTTCCTTGATGGGTTAGATGACAGACTTGAAAAAATTCGGAGTGATGTGCTCCAACTTCAACCTTTTCCTACTGTAGAACAAGCCTATGCCTATATTCGAAGAGATGATATTAGATAATCAGTCATGCTCTCACAAAGTGATAATGTTACTGCTACTGCTATGATATCTGAAGGTACCAAAATAATTCCTTAACTTCAGATGACCTCTCAACCAATGAAATAAGGATCTTTCGCAACTGGCGGTGGAAAACCAAATGCTTTAACTAAAGCTAAGGGATTAGTCGAGAATGGAGGGAGCAACTATTCTCATTGTGGGAACTCCAAACATACTCGTGAAACATGCTTTAAGCTACACGACTATCTAGATTAGTGGCATGAATTTAAAGCTCAGAAACAAAAAGAATCGAAGGAGTCTAATAGAGGAACAACACGAGTGGCAATGGCATGTGCAGAACCAAAATTGTCACTTGCTCCACTTGTGGAAAATTCACTTCAGTCTGCTACAGATGTCAGGGATTCAGGTACTAAAAGTGGTAGTGCTTTATTAGTTTCTAATGAATAGAAACAAGATGGTTGGATAGTGGACTCCGGTGCAACAGACCATATGACATTCTGTTCGAATGACTTCACTAAAAATACAAGAGCCTGAAGAATAAGTATCTCAAATACGAACGGAGTCATGTATCCAGTCACTGGTGTTGTAATAGTAGAGGCACTAATGTATCCAAATTTATCTTTTTCAAGATATTCTCATGAAGGAGATCATTGGGCATGGTACTAAGAGAGAGGGGTTATATTATATGAATGATTTTAGCTCTGGTAGACTTAATCATATAAGTCACTTGATCAATCCAAATGAAAAGCAAATCTAGTTATGGTATTCTCATTTGGGACATCCTTCTTTTAGTTATATGAAGTATTTATTTCCAAAATTGTTTCTCAATATTGATTGCTCAGTTTTCAAATGTGAAACTTTCATCTTAGCAAAAAGTCATTGTGTGCCTTTTCCTAGTAGTAATAATAAAAGTGATGTTCTATTTGATTTGATTCATTCGGATGTTTGGGGTCCATCTCCCATTACAACCATCTCTGGTATGTGGTGGTTTATAACCTTTATAGATGATTGTACCAAGATGACATGGTTGTATCTGATAAAGCACAAACATGAAGTATTCAATTTATTTTGTTCATTTCATGCTATGATTCAGAACCAATTTTCAGCCAAAGTCAAGATTCTGCGATCTAATAATATAGGGGAATATGCAAATCAAGTTTTCATGAATTATTTTCAATAGCATGGTCTTATACATGAATATTCTTGCAGTCAAACTCCATAACAGAATGGTGTGGCCGAACGAAAGAATCGTCATATTTTGGAAACTACTCGTGCTTTGTTGGTTAGAGCAAAAGTACCTCACTGATACTGGGATAATGTTGTTGTAACTTTAGTTCACCTGATGAACCGCATGCCCTCTAGAGTTTTAGGATTTAAAACTCCTTTACAGGTCTTGTATGAACATGTTACATTACTATCTATACTTCTTATTCCTCCACGAGTTTTGATTGTGTTGCAATTGTTCATCTCCATAAAAATCAATGAATAAAATTGGATCCGTGTGTTGTTCATTATATTTTTTTGGGGTATAGTACAAATAAGAAGGGATATTGCTGCTATAATCCTGCCATAAACCATACATACATCACCATGGATGTTACTTTCTTAGAATCAGAGCACTTTTACTCATCGTCAACATCCACTTCTCCTCTTCAGAGGGAGACATGGGTAGAAGAGCAGAAGTGGTGGGAATGTATAGATGTTTCTTCTACAAATACAGGTTTTTTAAATATAGATGATGTTATTGGTGGGCTGGGTGATGTAATTGAAGTGAATGAACCAAGCACAATTACAATATTAGATATTGCAACAATAGAAGGCGTAGATCATACTCCTCATGATTCGGCCATTAAAAAAACCCCTCTACTCCAAGTACCAGACAATGATGAGTCTCCTATTGAGAATATTCTTGAGGTAACTTCTCCTACTCTAAGCTCTGGTCGTGTTTTAAATACATCTCCTACTGGCTATCACTTGCCTTTCAGGCACAATAAAGGCAAGCCTCCAGTTCGGTACTCACCTGATCTTACAGGGAAAGAATCAAAGTATCCTATCTCTAATTATGTCACTTCTCAAAGGCTAACCGAACCACTCAAGAAATTCAATAAGGAATTATCTTCTTATCAAATCCCAACTGAAGTTGATAAGTGTGAAATATACATGTGTTGAGCACTCTATTTTGTTGTATATTAAGTTTAGAATTGTATTATTTAGTTAGTTTTTAGTTAATTTAGTTAGTTTTATTATTTTATTTTAATTTAAGTACTTTTGTGTTAAATATGTAATTTTTATTTAGTTTATGGTTGTAGGATACTTTTGAGAAGAGATGGAGATAGTGCTTGAAGATAAAGATAAGATTGAAGCTTAAAGTAGAAGGTTATCCTCGCATCAGGGCACATGACCATACGCACACCTATGTGTGGAGTGGCATGCCCATACGCTTGCCCATACTTGAATTGAAGAAGAACCAATCACAGAGAACATGCCCATGCACACACCCATGTGCCAGTCATACGCCCATACACACGGCCATACCTGATTCCAAGATTTCAGAGTTATTCCATGTCCAATTGTTGCGCACCCGTGTATGATGATGTGGCAGCCAATCAAAAGTGGATTTTAAGCTAGAGTTTGGATAGATAGAAGCTCATCTTTTAAGCCTATGTTTCGATAGAGTTTGGGAGAATTTAAATGACCTTTTTATTAGGAAACTAGGTCTTTTAAATAGAACCAATTTGTTTTTCATTTGAGGAGAGCTAGCTTTTAGTTTTAGTTCTAGTTTTTGGTTCTCTACTCTCCTATTTTTTTTAGAATACATTTTCATTTTGTTTTGCTTAGTAGAGGAGATACTTGGCTTGAAGTTAGAAGAGCAAAGCTTCCTTATATCATTTGGAAGGGGGTTTTTCTTATATCATTCTTTTATTTAATTGTTATTATGTTCAGAATAATTTTCATTTCTTGTTTGTTTTCTTTTATTCTTAACATGAGTAGCTAGATCCTTTTTAGAGTTCTCGTTCTGAATTAACCATGTACTTATTGTGATTATGTTAGATTGCTAGATCTGAATTCATTGGTTGTTGTTGTGCTTAATTTCATTTTAGGACTGATCACCCTAAAATTGAATCGACACTATAGGCTTAATTGAGAGATAGGTTCTGTAGGAATAAGCAATGACCTATTGATTGCTTAATTAGTTGAGAGACAATTAAGTGGATTAATATTAATTAAAGATTGTATTTAAAATTGGAATTAAAAGGCATTAGGTTGGTAAGAGCCAGTGAACTTAGTGTTAATTAATCTCCAATTAATTATAGGTTTATCTGAGAGGAAAACCTATAGTTTCTAAGATCCCTTAAAAATGAATTAGAACTAGTGTAAACCTAATTGTGTAATCAATCCTTTGAAATAGTCCAATTGAGAATAAGAACCCTAGCTTTTAATATTTGTTTGAATTTGAATTTTACTTTTGTTTGTTTTGATTTTAGTTTTTAAAGAAATCTAAACTTTATTTCGTTGTCTGAATAAATAAATATAGTTAGTATTACAATATTCAATCTACAATCTCTGTAGGACGATATCTTTATTGCTACTTGATACGATTTTATGTACTTGCGGATTTTACACACATCAAGTTTTTGGCGCCGTTGCCGGAGATTGGCAAAGAATTAATATTATTAAGAAAATTATGTTGCTTGATTTAGACGTTATTTTTAATTTTGGTTCTAATTATAGTATTGCAGGAATTTTTGTTGTTTGATGCACATCACACAAAGTGCAAGCAAACAAGGACTTGAGTTTATACCACTTGATTTGGAGTTAGAGAAGACAGTTCGTGAGAAAAAAAACAATCATATCTCGACAATCACCAAGCAAAATGGACTTGGGAGATGACGCAAGGAATGACCCACCGAGGCAACAAGTTCTTTAAAATCCTCAGAATGGTCAAAGAACCATATAAAATTTTATGAGTTCTAATGTGTAAGGTGATCAAACACCAATTATAAGGCCGGCAGTAGTAGTAAATAATTTTAAAATCAAGCCGGCAATGATTCAAATGATCCAAAATTCATCATTCAATGGGCTACTACATGAGGATCTATTTGGTCATATGTATAGATTCTTGGAGTATTGTTCAACCTTCAAAATGAATGGAGTATAGCTTGATGTAATCTAGTTGATTCTCTTTCCATTTTTTCTTATGGACAGAGCAAAGAGATGGTTTACAAGTTTACCACCTAACTCCATTAATACTTGACAAGAGCTTTACACAGTTTTCTTTAATAAATACTTACTACCTGCAAAGGTGTTGAGGATCAGAAATAAGATTAATTCTTTCTTTCAAAGAGATGATGAAATGTTCTACGAGTGCTGGAAAAGATTCAAAGATCTTCAGAAGCAGTGTCCACCTCAATTGATTTCTATATAGGATTTGGTGCAATCATTCTACAAAGGAGTCAATCATGCAGTTAGAGTCAACATTGATGCAGTAGCTGGAGGTACTATCATGTCAAAGGTACCAGAAGATACCTTGGATCTCTTTGAAGAAATGGCCAATGCACAAAGTTTGTGGTCTAATGAAAGAACCATTACAAAGAAAGCTGGAGTAATAGAAGTAGACAGCTTAACCATGTTGAATGCAAAGCTTGATGCTCTGACAAAAAGGATGGACAAGGTGAATGTGAATGCAGTGTCTACATTGTCTTCCTCATATGAACTATGACAAGGAGGTCATCCTACCATAGAATGTCAAATGATGCAAGGGATGACTACAAAAGGTGTCAACTATGTGGGTAACTTCAAAGGACCTCAAAACCAAGTCTATGGCAATACCTATAATCCACATTGGAGGAATCATTCAAATTTCTCTTGGAGCAATCAAGGAATCAAGTTGCATTACCAAATTCCTTGTCAACAAGGAATCAAGGTACATTACCAAGCAATACAGAGAAGAATCTAAAAGAGCAAGTAAAGGCTATCACCTTGAGAAGCGATACAGAAATCCAAACCCCTAAAGCAACAAGGAAGTATGAAGAAAAGAAGAATGAGGGAGAAAAAGAACAGGATGATGAAAGAGTTGAAACACCAAAAGAGCCAGAAGTTAAGGAGGAGAACAAAGAAAAAGCAAAGTGATAACTAATTCAACCATATGAACCTCCAGTACCATACCCGCAAAGGTTGAAGAAAAAGGAGCATGACCAGCAGTTTGCAAAGTTTTTGGAAATATTTAAGACACTCCACATCAACATGCCTTTGGTGGAATGTCTAGCTCAGATGCTAAAATATACAAAGTTCTTGACGGAGCTGATTTCCAATAAGAAGAAATTGTAGGAGTTCGAAACAGTCACACTTACAAATGAGTGCAGTGCCATCATCTCAAACAAACTTCCTTTAAAATGGAAGCAACCAGGGAGTCTTACTATTCTATATTCTATTGGGAATTTATCATTTCAAAAAATTTTGTGTGATTCAGGTACTTCTATTAATCTTATGCCTTTGTCTATTTATATAAAATTGGGACTTGGAGAAATAAAACCAATAAACATTCATCTACAATTAGCAGACAGGATAGTAAAGGAACTAGAAGGAATAGTAGAAGATGTGCTAGTAAGGGTTGGAAAATTTATTTTTCCAATGGACTTTGTCATTCTTGACTTTGACGAAGATGAAGTCGTTCTATTAATCCTTGGTATGACTTTCCTCTACACTTCCAAGGCAATCATTGACGTTTATGATGGAACTTTGACTCTAAGAGTAGGTGAGAAAAGTTGTAAGTTCAACATCTATCAAGGCATGAAACATTCTTCTAAAAGTGATTTATGCTTTAGAGTTGATGTTTTGGATGAATATGTGATTGAAGTCCAACGAAGGAAGTTGGCAAAGTGTGATGAATTGGAGTATATTGAGAAGTGTATACAGGTACAAAACTCCCAAGATGAAGATTACCTTAAACATCAAACTCATTTCTCCCAAATTCAATTACCAAACACTGAACCTACACCACCATTAAACATAAAACCACTAAATATAGATTTAAAACCTCTACCTCAACATTTAAGGTACACTTTTCTTGGAGAAAACCAAACTTTACTTATGATTATATCCTTTAAGCTCACCCAAATCCAAGAATACTTGCTTGTAAGGATGCTCAAGAGGAGAATAAGAGCAATTGGTTGGTAAATTTTGGATATAAGAGGGATAAGTCCATCTTATTGCATGCACAAAATTCTAATGGAATATAGATTCAAGCCAACCATTGAAAGGCAAAGGAGGCTCAATCCAAACATGCAAGAGGTGGTGAAGAAAGAGGTGGTCAAACTACTAGATGCTGGGATTATTTACCCAATTTCAGACAGTTCATGGGTAAGTCCTATCTAGTGTGTACCAAAAAAAAGAGAAATGATTGTGGTAGAAAATGAAGAAAGTAAACAGATCTCTATAAGAGTAGTAACTGGATGGAGAGTGTGCATTGACTATAGAAAGTTGAATTCAGCTACTAGGAAGGATCAATTTTTGCTACCATTTATTGATCAGATGTTGGAGAGGATAGCAGGATATGCCTTCTACTATTTCGTAGATGGTTATTCGGGCTATAATTAGATAGCAATTGCTCCAGAAGATTAAGAGAAAATGACATTCACATGTCCCTATGGCACATTTGCTTATAGATTAATGCCATTTGGATTATGTAATGCTCCAGCAACCTTTCAAAGAATCAATTTGAGTGGTCCTATAACCTGTATGGTGCTCCTAAGCTATAAAGTAAACAACTGGGTTTTCTTAAGGCTGAAATGAGTGTTGTGCTCATTAATGAAACTGCTAAGCACCTTCTTCTCAATTATTAAATTACCTTAAAAGCCTTCATCTCAAACTAGTGATATGCTGTATTCATTTTCTGCTCTGTACATGATGTAGTGTTGTAACCCCTTTACAACTAGAGCCATTTAATCATTTATCATTATACCCTACCATCCTCCCAGCATGTTATCTTTTAGATTTATCCCTCTTTTATTTCTTACAGATTTAATGCTCTCAATAATCTGAATGGGTGTGAGTGTTGTGCTTATTAATGAAACTGCCAAACACCTTCTTCTCAATTGTTAAATTGCCCTAAAAACCTTCATCTCAAACTAGTGATGTGCTATATTCATTTTCTGCTCTGTACATGACGCAGTGCTAGTACCCCCTTACAACTAAAGCCATTTAATCATTTATCATTATACCCTACCATCCTCCAAGCATGTCATCTTTTAGGGGTAATTTTCATTGATGGTACCCAAACTTTAGAGGAGATCACATTGTAATACCTGACCTTTTTTTGGTCATTTAAAATAGTCTAACCTTTTTCTTTTTACCAATAAAGTGTCTGCATCTATTTTCTGGCTGAAGAGGACAATGTGGCATGCCACATAGCATTTGATGTGGCAAATGACGCTTACGTGTCTTGCATACACAAGACATATTATATCAGTGTCACATATGGCAACACGTTAGCACAACGTGAGACACTTTTCTCTCTCTTAACTCATCAATTTATTTTTAATTTTGACTTTATTTTTATAACATCTCTCTTTTTGCGACCCTAAAGTTAAATGTTAAAAATACCAGTTTTCCTTTTTATGATTCTTACTTAGCCTCTACTTATCTTGAATTTTTTCACCTTTTATCTTCTACTATTCATCGTGTGTCTAACAAAGCTCTTAGAAGGTGTTGTAATTTCAAAGTGAGATTCGAGATTCTCACTTAAAATTTGAATAAAAACTAAAGATTTTTGTATTGCATGTCATATTTGTGTTTAGATCTTCATTTAATTGAAGCTTTACAACTGTTTCAAGGAAAAAAAGCAAGGAAGATTGTGACTTGGTGGGGTAGTGATAGTTGAAAGATGAAGCAAGGCTATAGGGACCATATATATGCAAGATGTTGCCTTTAGACCCAGGTAAAATGAAAACAAAAATAGATTAGAATAAAGAAAATTTTGTTTGCTTATGGAGCAACCCTAATGCAAGTAGGAATAAAAAATTACTTGGGATTGTGAAATCTGAAACTACATGTTTTTAACAAATGACTTTTGTTGCTATGTTTATTAAATTTTTATAGAGTATTTAGAAGGAAAGAAGGACTGAGTTTCATTTTTTTTAATATTTTAATAGATCGAGTATCTTTAGAATCATTTATAGTACACTTACATCATAGGGATGAGTTTGGAGAGTGGGGATATTATAATGAGGAAGTAGACAATCAAGTGTTTAAGATTGACAAAATCTCAGTGGCAAAAATAGATAAGTGGTTAACATATTTAGAAGAGTTTGGAGCAATGTTATATTATTGGAGGGAACCTCAGAAAGACTATAACTCAGGCTTAAAATGTTTAGAAAATGATGCATGTGTGTTTGAGATGGTAGACCCGGCCACGGTTCATGAACCGGGTGGTTCCGGTCAGATTTGATAGAAGAAATTATGGATGTATTCATAAATGACTTCTCAGTCTATGGAAGCTCATTTGAAGGATATTTAGAGAATTTAGAGCAAATTTTTTCATGATGTGAAGAGATAAATTTGGTGCTGAATTGGGAGAAGTGTCATTTTATGGTGGAGGAAGGAATCGTCCTTGGGCATAAAATTTCAGCACAAGGTATTGAAGTGGATAAAGCAAAAGTGGAAACTATTGAAAAGCTTCAGTACCCAACAAACATCAAAGGAATTCAAAGTTTCTTAGGCCATGTAGGATTCTATCGATGGTTTATCCAGGATTTTTCAAAAATCTCTAAACCTCTTTGTAAATTACTTAAGAAATATTCTTTTTTTGACTTTACTAACGAGTGTAAATTGGCTTTTAACAGGTTGAAAGAAGCATTGATATCAGCTCCTCTAGTTTTCTCACCAGATTGGAACCTCCCATTCGAACTAATGTGTGATTCAAGTGATTATACAATAGGAGTTGTACTTGGCCAAAGGAAGGAGAATAAACTTTATGTCATCTATTATGCAAGCCGAACCTTGAATGATGCACAACTTAACTATGCCACAATCGAGAAGGAGATGCTAGCAGTAATTTTTGCTTTTGATAAATTTCATTCTTACTTACTTAGTTCTAAAGTTGTTGTGTATACAGGTCATGCAGCATTAAAATACCTTTTGAACAAAAAGGATTCAAAGCCAAGGCTCATACAATGGGTGCTGCTTTTACAAGAGTTTGATATTAAAATTAAAAATAAAAAGGGATCAGAAAATGTAGTAGCTGATCATCTCTCAATATTGGAGCTAGAGCAAGAAGACAAGAGGAGGAAGAACCTATGCATGAGCTATTTTCAGACGAGATGTTGTTAGCAATTCAAAGTTTACATGCACCATGGTTTATGGATATATCTAATTTTGTATCAAATGGAAAATTTTTGGAAGAATTCAATAGTCAACAGAGGAAGAAGCTCATTCATAATTCCAAGTACTATCTATGGGATGATCCTTATCTTTGAAAGCTATGTAATGATAGTTTGATAAGAAGATGTGTAGGAGATGAATAAACCAGTTTAATTTTATAGCATTGTCACGGAATGGTCAGTGGTGGTCATTTTGGTCCATAGATAACTACTGTAAAAGTTCTTAAAGCAGGGTTCTATTGGCCTACTCTCTTTTATGATGCTAGAAAGTGTGTACTCAGTTGTAATGCATGTCAAACGAGTGGAAACATTTCAAAGAAGGATGAAATGCTCTAATCAGAAATTCTTGAGGTAGAAATATTTAATGTATGGGGCATAGATTTCATAGAGCCATTTTCTATTTCAGATGGAAACAAGTACATACTTATTTGTGTAGATTACGTGTCTTAATGGGTGGAAGCTCAAGCTTGTGCAGTAAATGATGCAAGAATAGTTTGTAAATTCTTGAGCAAACTCTTTGCTAGATTTAAAATGCCTCGAGCTATCATAAGTGATGGTGGAATCCATTTCTGTAATAGAAACATAGAGGCATTACTAGCTCATTATAGGGTTAAACACATGATAGTTACTCCATACCATCTCTAAACAAGTTGACAAGTAGAAGTAAGTAATAGAGAGTTGAAGAGGATTCTTAAAAGAACAGTAAGCAAGTCGAGAAAA
>CATIWO010040909.1:0-12005 GCA_949673435.1 Macaranga tanarius
TTCTTCATCTTCACCAACCTTCCGAAATCAAAATTCCCCTCAAACACTCATCTTCACTAACCTTTTGAAATCCTTGTGAGATAAAAATAGTTGGCCAGAAAACCTGCAAGAGGCTGGTCAATAACAAGCATAATGTAGCGTGCACAGTAGTAACGAATGAGTAATCATATAAAATGAGCATGATTGACGTAATGTTAGTACACGAAGTGTCAAATATGGACTTTTATGAGTCAACAGCAAATCTAGAGAATCAACAACCAAAATGATGAAGAAGAAATCACAACACAGACATCGAATAGTCAGTCACATGAGCATCAAGTCAGCAGTGAGCAAGCACATCACATCAGGCAGTCAGGCCAACCGACAAGGGTTAATCATCAGCATGATTTTGTAATTACCCAGCTAGATTGAAAACTCTCAGAAAGGGAGCGATCAAAGCAAAAGAGGGAAGATAAAAAAATAAAAGACCCAGCTAGGTTCGAAAACTCTCAGAAAGAGAGCGGCCTAGGCAAACGAGGGAATATAAGAATAAAAATGGTTGCAATCTCAAGCTGGGGGGTAAACAAGTGGACTTCAAGGGTAGCAGAATCTTACTGAGGGGGCAACTGAAGTGTTTCTTTCACATTAAGTATAGTCATGACAGTCATGCAACAAGCAAGAAGTCTGAGACCGGAATCAAGCCAAGAGACATTTATTGTGTCCTTATCCTGTTCTAACCATGGAGGGTCTCGGGTTTTGTTTCCGATAATTCTGGTATCAATGGCAGTCTATAATGGACTCAGCTTTCAAATTTGGATTCTATGACAATAAAGGAAAATCAATTTCCCAAGATAAGCTCTAAATGGAAGAGACGTTTGACTAGTCGCTTGTTTTGCAAAACTTACTTTTGAATCTCATACATACAAACATCCCAATGTGTTTGTTAAACTTGTTTTCATAAGCCTTTTTTGGAGCATACAATCATACATGCATCAGGTCAGTTATCTATTGACAATTATTTTTTTGAAAAAGAGAAAAAAAAAAACATTCCGCCTGACGCCCGAAGCGGCTATACGTCTCAATTCACTCATTTTTTTTACCTGACGCCCGAAGTAGCTATATGGCTCAACTCATTTGTTTCTTTTATTTTGTATGACATCGGTGGTGGTGTCATTTTATTTTGCTTGACATCGGTGGTGGTGTCATTTGTTTTATTTTGCATGGCATCGGTGGTGGTGTCATTTGTTTCATTTTGCATGACATCGATGGTGGTGTCATGTATGTCGTTCATTTTGCATGACATCGGTGGTGGTGTCATTTATTTCTTTCATTCTGCATGACATCGGTGGCGGTGTCAACTGTTTCATTTTATATGACATCGGTGGTGGTGTCATTTTATTTCTTTCATTCTGTATGACATCGGTGGTGGTGTCATCTGTTTCATTCTGCATGACATCGGTGGTGGTATCATCTGTTTCATTTTGCATGACATCGGTGGTGGTATCATTTATTTTGTTTTGTATGATATCGGTGGTGGTGTCATTTGTTTCATTCATTTTGCCAAACATCGGTGGTGGTGATAAGGCATGTTTCTTTTATGGAAGCCGCTTGTTTCGGACACCAAGGTTGGACGGCGACCCTGGAATTGAAACCTCTCGGTTCAGACACCGAGGTTGGACATCGACAAAACCGTAAAATCAAACCTCAGGGTTCAAAACTCGAATCTCAGGATTCACAGATCGAACCTCAGGGTTCAAAATCTGAGTCTTAGGACTCACAATTTGAATCTCAGGATTCACAAATCGAACCTCAGGGTTCAAAATCCAAATCTCAGGATTCACAATTCGAACCTCAGGGTTCACAACATTTCAAATTCCGAACCTCAGGGTTCAAATTCCGAGTCTCAGGACTTAAAATTCGAATCTCAGGATTCACAATTCGAACCTCAGGGTTCATAACATTTCAAATTCTGAGCTTCAGGGCACAAAATTCGAGCTTCAGGGCTTAAAATCTGAACCTCAGGGTTCAAATTCTGAGCTTCAGGGCTCAAAATCCGAGCTTCAGGGCTCAAAATTTGAACCTCAAGGTTCAAATTCTGAGCTTCAGGGCTCAAAATCCGAACCTCAGGGTTCAAATTCCGAGCTTCAGGGCTCAAAATCCGAGCTTCAGGGCTCAAAATCTGAACCTCAAGGTTCAAAATCCAAGCTTCAGGGCTCAAAATTCAAACCTCAGGGTTTAAATTCTGAGCTTCAGGGCTCAAAATCTGAACCTTATGGTTCAAAATCCGAGCTTCAGGGCTCAAAATCCGAACCTCAGGGTTCAAAATCGAACCTCAGGGTTCACAATTTATCAAATGCCGAGTCTCAGGGCTCAAAATTTGAATCTCCGGATTCACAACTCGAACCTCCGAGTTCAAAACTCGAACCTCCGGGTTCAAAACTCGAATCTCCAGATTCACCTATTTTATAATCGAACCTCCGGGTTCAAAATTTGAATCTCCGGATTCACCCATTTCAGAATCGAACCTCCGAGTTCAAAACTGGAATCTCCGGATTCACAGATCGAACCTCAGGGTTCAAAAACTGAACTTCAGGGTTCAAAATTTGAGTCTCAGGATTCACAGACCGAACCTCAGGGTTCATAATTTATCAAACTCTGAGCCTCAGGGCTCAAAATTCAAATATCCGGATTCACAAATCGAACCTCAGGGTTCAAAATCCGAGTCTCAGGGCTCAAAATTTGAATCTCAGGATTCACAGATCGAACCTCAGGGTTCAAAATCCGAACCTCAGGGTTCAAAATCCGAGTCTCAGGACTCAAAATTCGAATCTCAGGATTCACAAATCGAACCTCAAGGTTTAAAATCCGAGTCTCAGGGCTCAAAATTTGAATCTCAGGATTCACAGATCGAACCTCAGGGTTCAAAATCTGAGTCTCATGACTCAAAATTTGAATCTCAGGATTCACAAATCGAACCTCAGGGTTCAAAATCCGAGTCTCAGGGCTCAAAATTTGAATCTCAGGATTCACAAATCGAACCTTAGGATTCAAAATCTGAGTCTCAGGACTCAAAATTCGAATCTCAGAATTCACAAATCGAACCTCAGGGTTCAAAATTCGAGTCTCAGGACTCAAAATTTGAATCTCAGGATTCACAAATCGAACCTCATGGTTCAAAATCCGAGTCTCAGGACTCAAAATTTGAATCTCAGGATTCACAAATCGAACCTCAGGGTTCAAAATTCGAGTCTTAGGACTCACAATTTGAATCTCAGGATTCACAAATCGAACCTCAGGGTTCAAAATCCGAGTCTCAAGGCTCAAAATTTAAATTTCAGGATTCACAGATCGAACCTCAGGGTTCACAATTTATCAAACTCCGAGCCTCAGGGCTCAAAATTCGAATCCCCGGATTCAAAAATCCGAACCTCAGGGTTCGAAAATTCCGAGCCTCAAGGTTCAAAATCGAATCTCCGGATTCAACAGTATCCTTTTGTATGTATTACTTGCATGTGCTTTTCATAAATCTCATTACATTGCTTGCATTTCAATTTTTGAAAAGCAGGGGGGCAAACTGTAGACACATGGTCTGGCCCGGCCTACGAGGTCAAGAGCCCGATGATGAAAAAATGACAAATAAGCCCAATATGCAAAGGAATTGGATTCTAGCCCAATCATGAGAAACCCAAATAGCCTACAACCTAACTAAACTAAACCTATCAGAGCCCAAATAACCTAAACCCATCAAAGCCCAAGACTAAACTGAGCCCATTAACCAAACCCATCAAAACCCTAATATCTCCTCTATAAAAAGAAAAGAAAAGAAACCTTAGGGAGGTGGCTAGAAAGAAAGGAAAAAAACCTTGGAGAGAAAAACAAAAGAAAAAGAGGAGGCTAAGAAAAAGAAGAGAAGGTGGCTAGGAAAAAAAAAGTTAGAGAGAAATAGAAAGAAAACCCTTAAAAAAAAAGACATGAACTACAAACAAAAGGAGGAGAATTAAACTTTGCATTGTTGGAGGCCTTCTGTTCATCATCACACTTCTGAGGGCAAAATAATTCATTTCTCCTCCCTCCTTTCTTTATGTGTTTTTATTTTTGGTTGTTTTGATCATTATTTTTGATATTTATTGTGAATTGTGATTATGTATGTGAATGTATGGATCAAGGCCCTAAATTGCATGAAAATGGATTAATAATCAAACTTGGGCTAAAACTAAAATTTAAAATTTGATTGAAGCCCATTTGTATGTAATTAAAGGGATAATTAAGAAATTAAAAATGATAAAACATAAAACACAAACGGAGGCCGATCACAAGGTCGGGTGGGCCATTCAAAAGCCCATACCCAGTTTCCGAACCCAATATCTGAGGACGGCTGCTGGGCTCCCTCCGTGGGATCCAGTTGCTGTAAAAGTGTTCCCGGATTTCACCCGGTTGGCAACTCCATTCTCCAACTAAAGCCCTTTAAAATGCCCAATGTTGTACTCCTAGTGGGCCCTGAGCCCACACAGTGCCGTGGTCGCCGAACACTTGGGCGCACGCTAAACCCCGCCGCCTACAACTATTTTTCTAGTATTGTAGCTAAACATAAAAAAATATTATATTTTTTAGAAAATATATTTTCTGAAAAATATTTTTCAGAGACAAAATATTTTTCTTAAAACAAACAGAGTCTTAGTGTTTGATTTACTTTATCAAAAAAAGGTTGATTTAATTATATCAAAATAATCATTTTATTTTATGATTTATTTATAAATTAATATATATATGTGAGGGGTGAAAATGAATCAGAAAAATTAAAAAACTGAAAATATAAAATAATAAATTTTAATATTGTATTAAATTAAAAATTTTCATATTGCATTCTTCATTTTTCCATTTTTTTAGATAAATTTAATTCAAATATTTAAAAAAATAAATAAAATGAAAAGATCTATTTTATGAATTTTATGAAGCGGGGTGGTTTTATTCCTCATCAAACAAAATGCAAAACTTTACTAGTAAATATTTATGTTCCCCTTTTATGAGATAACTGTGTGGGAGGCTATTAAATTTTAATGGCAAATGAAAAAAGGATTCATTAGCGGACGGAAGGAAAGAAACTTTTTGGCTTCTGCTTTTTTGAGTTGTTGTGTGAAAAGAGGCTCAAAAGTTTTTATTACTTACAGTGTGTTTGATTGAAATGAATTTTACAAAATTTTGTAGAATTCATTTGTAAATTCAAATTTATATATTTGGTTCAAATCAATATTTAATGGAATTTATTTCCAATTTCAATTTTTTAATTCTATGGAATTGGACATTACTAGTTCAAATCCTTAAAAAATTATGAGAATTTGTAAATGAATTCCACAATTTTAAAACTATACTTTTATAAAGTCAAAATGTGAGATCCCACATCGGATTGAAGTGGGTAGTTGGCATGCCTTATATGGGTGCAGTGCCCTCTTCCTTCACGAGGCGCCTTTTGAGGACAAAACCGTGAGGACCGTTGCCTGGAGCCGGTGCCAAAGCGGACAATACCTCGTGGGCCGAGTGATCTTGGGCTGTTACAGTGTTTCTCTTCGTTGAGGCGCACACCCCCTCTGAGAAGGCGGACGCCTTTGCTACACAAGCACACACACCTATGACACCCTTTTTAAAAATCTGACCGTTATAGTGATATACGCCTGTTGAATCAGAGGTGTGCGCTTTGTCTTATAGAGGCGCACGCCCATGTAACACAGAGGTGTGCACCTCTGTGTCCCAGAATAGTTTTATTTTTATTTTCCTTCTTTCGTTTGATTAATGTTTTTCAATGAATTCATGTTAAATGCTTTATCTATTTTATTACTTTTTTTTTCTAATAAGTCTGTTATTTAATCCTTTTTAGATTTATTTAATTATTTTTTTGATTATTGTTATTTCCTTTTAAAGTTGGTTGTAAATCATTTCTCCTCCCTCCTTTCTTTGTATGGTTTATTTATTTGTTTATTTGTTTATTATTTTGTGAAAAAAGTTATAATCATTTATCCTCCCTCCATTTCTTTGTATGATTTAACTAATATTAATGTATATTGTATATGGATGTATGGATATATGAATCGCAATTAAAATTGTATGAAATTGGACTAATAATCAAACTTGGACCTAATTATAAAATTCAAAATTCGTTTGAATTAAAATAGCCGTTTGCATGTAATTAAAAGAATAATTGGATAATTAAAAATAATAAAATACAAAACACAAACGGAGGCCGACCGCAAGGTCGGGTGGGCCATTCAAAAGTCCATACCCAGTTTCCGGACTTAATCTCTGAGGACGTTTGCTGGGCTTCCTCCGTGGAATCCAGTTACTGTAAAAGTATCCCGGATCTCACCCAGGTGGTGACTCCCATCTCCGATCCAAGCCCAAAAAGCTTGTGTTTGTATTCCTAGTTGGCCCTGAGCCCATACGGTGCCGTGGTCGCCGAATACTTAGGCGCGCGCTGAATCCCACCGCCTATAGTGGTGACTCCATTAGGGATAGAGAAACTGATTTCAGTGTTTTGAATTTTATTATTTTCAGTTATTTTATTATTCTTTCTGCATTTGCATTCACTACACCACTCACATACTACGCACATGGTCCCTATTAAACCGACAATGGTTATTACTTCGCTGCCTGTGTTTCATTCAAACCTGGTGGTGGAGTATATAGCTATTGTCACTCATAGTGCAGTACAAATAAGTATGTCATTTTGTCCCTTGAGTGGGGAGATGAAAAAAAGTATATAATAGACTGTGGGAGCCTTCGACTTTACCTGATACTCAGCCCATATAATATCTTAGTAACTATCTTTTAGGGTTTCCTTCTAATGCATGTGTTCTGTTGCCATATAGTAGTCTCATTTATAAATCCCAAAACCCAATAACGATGAACCATTTTGGATTGGGCTTATATTTTTCTATCATGGCCCGTTATATTGGACTTTGGCTTTATGGAAGAGATATGCTACTTGTTTATTTTATCTCAAGAGCTTATGCATGTACGTCAGTTTTATTATCCCCTTTTGATAATTAAAACCCAAACCAAAAATCCTAAGTAAGAGATTGACCAATGAACACGTGTGTGGGAGGGATAAGGTTGGAAGGCTGTGTTTGAGACCTTACGTGTGTTTGTTTACTTGTTTGTCTATCTATCTCATTAGAGCCCTTAATAAAAGACTTACATATCATGCATACACGTCATGCATATTTCTAACCCTTTGTCTTATAGAAATTGATCATCAGTCTTCTGTTTGGACACGCACCCGTGAATGCCGATTGATTAGATCCACGCTTGTTAGAGCTACTCCATATATTAAAATTGTAACAATGTCTGATAATACCGATTTGGAAGCCTTTAGGAGACAGTTGAAAGAAGAAATTGTTGTTGATACTAAGAACCTTATCCGAGAGGTGATGGGTGAAATTCTCTAAACGGCTAGGGGAAAACAACCAATTGATTTAGATGAGGGGGAAGCTACAATTGGGAAACCCAGGGACTGGGATAATGATCTTGAGACAGTACTTATTGACCCTCCTAGGCAAGAATTCCAGACTGCTGCAATCTTCGAAGAACCTGCATGGGCTAAGGAGATGGCAAAAGTGAGGTCCCAAATACAAATGTTGATGAGGGATAAGGGTATGGATGCATCAATGGAATACAGTGATATGGACTTTGACAATCATGAACCTTTTCCGAAAAAGTTCAAGTTCCCAGATATGAAGAAGTACTCGGGCATAGAGGATCCACATATACATTTGAAATAGTTTATCACTTATATGAAGACAATTGAGCTCACTATAGCTCAGATTGTAAAACAGTTTCCACTATCCTTGGAGGGAGTGCCAGTTCGCTGGTATTATTCCCTGGAATCTTATATGCAAGCCAGCTGGAAAGAGTTATGCACTACTTTCATGAAGCAGTATGGGATTAACTCACAGATGGAGGTTTCATTGAAAGATCTGTAAAACACTAAGCAAAAGTTCAATGAGTCTTTTTCTGATTATCTAACCAGATTGAGAGGCAAGTTAGCGTAGATGAGACAACGTCCAGCTGAATCTGATCAGTTAATGCTTGCTATTGATGGGTGTATCCCATCATTGGCTAGGAAGTTGAATGATATGGGGATCTAAAATTTTGAAGAACTCTATAGGTTCAGAGTCCAGAAAGAGACTGACGTGGCTTAAGAGAAAATGTTTTATGGAGGAAGATATGGGAATAAGGAAGGGCCAAGCAGCAATGTTTAAATCAATGCTATTGGGAAACCCTGACAACCCTGAAAATTTTCCAATCTTAGAAGGCCTCTCTCAAAAGTCCTTGAGAAGCTCATCGAGAAAGGACTCCTTTGCCCTTTACCACCTAAAGCCCTATTTCTCAATGCCAACCCAAAGCTATTTTGCAAATATCACTAGGTGATCGGGCATGAAACCAATCAATTTGCCTGCCTTAAATACGACATTCAAGACCTCATTGACTCCGGAAAACTAGTTGACCCGAAAACCCAAAAACTAAACACATAAACAAATCTTTTGCCAAATTACCAAAATACCCCACCTCTAAACTAACATATCATGATGATTGGGATTAGATTGACTGAAGAACAAGTGCTCAATTCTTTTATTAACCTTGAACCTAATCTTGAACCTACCCAACCTGTCAAACTAGAAGCCACTTATGAGAAAGGGATATTTGTGAATATGCCGGACATCTGGTCTTTCGATGATGAGGACACCCAAGAAGGGATTGACGTATGGAGGGGTGAAAGAGAGTGGATAGTTGAGCATGTGGTGGCAACAAAAGAGCGAGAGAAGTGTGAACCAGTCAAATGAGAGGTTGAGCCTGAACAGAACATTGAATTTGAAGACAAGGAAGAGATGAAAAAGGAAGAACTAAAGAAAGAACAACCTGAGAAGATAGTATCTAGTATCTGGGAACTCTTAATGTAGTCTAAGATCCATCGAGATGCAAATGGTCCAATTTTTGCATGAGAGAAAAGTTTCTACCGGCACAACCCCTCAACAGTTGGTGAGTTCCTTGATACAGAAACCTGAGGGGGCAATTATGTTCACTGATGAAGATCTGCCACTGGAAGGGAGGGAATACTACCGGCCTTTGTTCATTAAAGCTAAAATCAAGGGAAAGATGACTTACTGCGTCATGGTTGACAATGGGTCAGCTATAAATGTGTGTCCTCTGAAGATATTACCAAGGCTTGGTCTAACTGCTGCTGATTTATAACCTACTGATGTGATAATCAAGGCCTATGATGATACCAAAAGGTCGGTGGAAGGCACATTCAAAACCTTAGTTAAGACTGGGCCCATTGAAGCCTGGGCCACTCTTTATGTGATCGACATCCCAGTCACCTTTGCTATACTCTTAGAAAGGCCTTGGTTCCATCCCTTTGGAGGAGTTCCCTCCACTCTCCACTAGAAGATTAAGTTTCCTTAGGAGGGGAAGGTGGTCACCATTTTAGCTAAATCTGAGACTGCCATTACAACTTTAAAATTGGCTCCTAAGGAAATCCCTCTAAATTGAGGTTTGAAGTCTGCATAATCTATGAGGACTCCATAGAAGAGAAGGTGCTGAATATACTAAAAGGAATGAATTTCATGCCTGGATTGGGGTTGGGAGAGAATCAGACTGGGCCACCCGAGTATATAGAGGCAAAGCTATAAATTTTGAAGCATGGATTGGCTTACCAAGGAGGGAAAGATGGTTCTGACAGTGAGAAAGAATGGTCACTTTAGGAAAGGTTTATGAAAGAAGAAAACTACAATCCTTACATAGGAAAGCCTGAGCCCTTATTTCTGAAAGGGAGGAAGGTTCCTGGATTTGAGATTTTTGTGGATTATCTGGGTGAGCAAGGTACAAATGAGCCAATTCCAGAAGAGCTGATAGTGGATAAAGAGGTTGCTGCTACTGTGGAACATAAGAAAGGTGCTGAGTGTGCTATTCCCGGAAAGGATTATAAAGGCAAAGGGATTGCTGCTAAGGGAATGAAGATTGTTGCTAAAGATGCAAGTCTGAGTCTGGATGCTGCTGTGGACTTAGAGACTTTTGTCCAAAACTTTTTTATTGATTTATTTTGTGATATTTTGATATTTCTCTTGCCAGTTTGTTTGAACTTGATGATTTATTTTTCTCTAAGGTTGATGCAATAAAATCTAACTTTGCTTACTTGTGTGATGTCTTACCTAATGGTTATGTTCACTATGATGAACATTTCATGCGTATATTTGACATTAATTCTACGCAAACCACTATATTTAACTTAGGTACGATTGAAAATCCCAAAAAAATAATAATTACTTTTGATCTTTTTCCTGATGAGAGTGAAAAAATGAAAGAATTATTAATAAAGAGACAGAAAGTATTTGCTTGGAGTTATGAAGATATGCCAGGGATAGATCATGAGATTGTGGAATATAAGATCCCTACTTATTCTCACATCGCACCAGTCAAGCAGAAAAGAAGAAGGTTAAGACCAGAATGGACACTCCCGATCAAGGAAGAAGTCGAGAAATAGTGGAAGGTTAAATTTCTTAAAGTGGTCGATGATATGAAGTGGCTTGCTAACATCATACTAGTACCGAAGAAAAATGGAAAAGTGAGGATGTGAGTTGATTACCGGGACTTGAACAAAGCTTGCCCAAAAGATGATTTCCCCTTACCTCACATTGATACATTGGTAAATAGTGCAGCCTCGAGTGCCATGTACTCCTTCATGGATGGATTCTCAGGGTATAATCAGATTAAAATGGCTGAGGCAAACAAACTGAAAACCTCATTCATAACCGAGTGGATAATTTATTGTTACTTGGTGATGCCATTTGGATTGAAAAATACCGGGGCAACGTATCAACGGATGGCAACTACCTTATTACATGATATGATCCACAAGGAAATTGAGATATATGTGGATGATATGATGGTCAAGTCTCCCACCAGAGGAGGACATTTTGAAGCTCTAGATAAGTTTCTGAATAGAGCTGAAAAGTTCAACTTGAGGCTGAATCCAAAGAAATGTGTATTCGAGGTTACCTCAGGTAAACTTTTAGGCCACATAGTAAGCAAAAGAGGGATAGAGGTTGATCTAGATAAGGTGAAAGCCATCGGTGAGATGCCAACACTAAAGACAGAAAAAGAAGTGAGAGGGTTTATTGGACAGTTACGGTACATTAGCTGGTTCATAGCCAAGTTAACCACCGTTTGTGAGACGATATTTAAGCTTCTCAGGAAAAATCAACCAGTGGTTTGGGATGACCGATGTCAGCAGGCTTTTGAGGCAATTAAGAGGTATTTAATAAATCCACCTATGTTGCAACCACCAAGACCAGGGAAACCATTAATTTTGTACTTAGCAATCGAGAAGGAAGCTGTGGGGGCAATATTGGCACATGAAGATGAGAATGGGGTGGAACATACTGTGTATTACTTGAGCAAAAAGTTTCTGCCATATGAAGCTAATTATAACTTGGTAGAAAAGACTCGTCTGTTAGTTGTGTGGGCAACTAAAAAGCTTCAGCATTACTTTCAGTCTTACAAGATTCAGGTTGTCTCTAAATAGGATCCTCTAAAGTACTTTTAGCAAACTCCCTCTTTCACTAGGAAGTTGGCTAGATGGTTGATTCTGCTCATAAAGTTTGACATTGAGTATCTATCAAAGAAAGTAATCAAAGGAAGGGATGTTGCAGACTTTTTAGCGCAGAATCCTATGGAGGACAATTAGGAATGGGAATTGAAATTTCCCGATGAGCATTTGGGAGCCATTGAGGTGCAGGGATGGTGCATGTACTTTGACAGAGCTGTTAATAGTAAGGGGGCAGGTGTTGGTGTAATCCTGGTCATGCTTGAAGGTGAGATGATGTCACGACCCGAACCCAAGGCACGTGACCGGCACTAGGGAATGGGAAAGCTATATGCTTCCGAAACCCGTAGTAAGCCTTAAAAGAAATTTTAAGAAAATTTCGGCAGAGTTTCCCCTAAAAATAGAGTAACTCAAAACCTGCAATGTCAAA
>CATIWO010040938.1:0-15329 GCA_949673435.1 Macaranga tanarius
TTACTTTTGAGGATGATTTGAAATCACTTACATTACAACTTAAGACTAATCCATTGGAGTTTTTGGGAAGACACTTATTATTAATCTTGAAACCAACATTAATGTGATCATCCTGTGGGTTATGGTAGAGAGAGCTAATCCGATTTTCTGTATAGGTGTTCAATGTGTCCAAGCTATCCTGGTTAGTGTTATGCCACTTTCAATAGTTGCCATTAAAGGGTACTTGGCCTTATTTAAGCATTATTCCTAAAACAATTATAATGGCTTTTAAAACTAATTAATTGTAATCATCACTAATGCGCTTGACATAAATAAGCAAAAGGGTCGATTGATTGTATATCAAGGCACGCACTCGTGTGCACCACTTTGTCTTTA
Organism: Macaranga tanarius; assembly: GCA_949673435.1. Classification (NCBI taxonomy): domain Eukaryota; kingdom Viridiplantae; phylum Streptophyta; class Magnoliopsida; order Malpighiales; family Euphorbiaceae; genus Macaranga; species Macaranga tanarius. The sequence continues at coordinate 376 of CATIWO010040938.1, forward strand.
ATTGGCCTTAATAATGATGATTTTCTTTTTTTAATTTTTAGGAAGAGGACAGATTAGCGACCTACACTACTCATACCTAGCAAAAGAAACGTATATAATTAATATATAGATAATGGAAGCAACCTTAAAGAATTAAGCCTCTACTTCCCACCAAAAAAAAAGGCTCTACTAATTAAATTGTAATGTGGACATGAACCTTTTTGTTCAGCTAATTCAAGCTTCTTTTTAATATTAATATTGTGCAAGTTGACAGCGTAAAACGCGTTTGTTCCACCAAATCTTATGTTATTTTTGCAAAAATATTCTAACCCATTATTGTTTTATTTAAATCCACATATATAGTGGTGTTATTAGGCTATTAATTACTAGTCTAATATCTATCTTTCAATTCTTGAAATATTTAATAAAAACATTATTTTGGGCATGTTTTCAAAAGTATATATTAAGAAATTAGACTACAATCTAAGTTAAATTTAAGTATAAAATATAATATGAAAACTCAAAATTCATTTCAGTTTGATATTTTTTTTTATCTCCTTTTGTAGAGTTAATACTAACAATTATAATTACCGTTGATTTAAAATATCTCTACACCCAATTTTGCAAAACATTCTAAATATTAATTCTCTTGATTAGCATTATTTCCATTTAAAACAAAATATTAAGGTCAATGATCTTACAAAGGAAAATAGGATCTATATATATATATATATATACTTAGATTAATACAAAGGTGCAACAATTATTGGATAAGTTTGGCCATTTGATAGAGATTAGTGAGTCAAATAATCTAATAATTTTAGCCTCATGTGTCCGTGACAACAAATGAAACAAAGAGATGGTTTGCTTGTCAAATTCAAGTACCGGTGAATCAGATTAAAATAGCAAATGAAACAAGAACTATAATTTTTTTTTGTTAAATAAATGACGGGTGTTTATTATTTAATTAAGAAACTCCATTATAGGGAGCAAACCCCAATTAGAAGTTGCTTGTCTTATGTTAAATCACAGGTTTAAATTAAAAATAAATCTTATGTATCCAGCTGTTAAGGCTTTGATTAATTTATACTAATTTTTCTTTTTCATAGACACAAGAAGTGAATCCTAATTGGCTGCTTCATGGGAAGTAGTTAAGAAATGGGATAAGTAGGAATCTAGAGCTAAGTTTTGCATTATTGTCATGCTCAAAAATACATTATTGTAAACAAAAATGTTAATACTATAGCAGCTTCACTTGTTTGAAATTTTTCATATAAATTACGCTATGTTTGGAAACAACCAATTTAATTTTAAATTTAGATTTAAATTAGAATTAAGGTTTTTATTTATCAACTATATAATAATTTGTATTGATAAGAATTTAAAATAAATTTACAATAAATTTACAAAAATATTTAATGAAAATTTGAAATAACAACTAATTGTATATTATTTAAAATTTTAATATTTACAATCTAAAAATTAAATATTTGCATTCAAATGCAAAATTAAAGTATTCTATAAACAAGATAAGATTAAAAATTTATTTCATTTAACCCAAGGTGTAAAATGAAATTATGCTACTGTACAATTAATATTATACTATATAGTTTAATGATGGACCAGAAACAATGGTTTAAATGATGTGCACAAGGATGAATATATATTATTGTATAGATTTTCATATTGACTCTTCCTTTATGACATTGAAGCCTGTCTCACTCAAGGAGGCAAACTTTCTGGCATGTCATACGTAATGGGGCTCAATCTGATTTCCTTGAGATTTCTTTGTTTTGTTTTGTTTAATTTTAATTTTAAATTTATTATTATTATTATTATTTTACAATCACATAAAAATCACAAAACACACACTATTATCATTACCCTTACCATGCTAAGAATGGAAGGAGAACCTTATCACATGTTGGTTATTATAATTGTTATTAAAGGCTTTATTTGCTCAAACACTACTCTCCATCCCTCATGTTGCGAGGTACCCATTAAAGTTTGTAGAGTTTTTATTGTTTTGGGTCCTTTTAACATGTATACAGGTAGGATGGGTATCCATCATATCCTATGGTTGTGCCCTAAAGTTTTCATAAACAAGTAAAATGGGGAGGGACCTATGGAGAAATAAATGTTTCATTGCAATTAGGAGGCCATGAGGATGTGAAAGCTATAATAAGATTAAACAATGCAATTGTGATGATAAAAAAAATGATACTATATTATTTCAAATTTTAAAATAGTAGGAGTTTATATAATTATTGAATATAAAAAAAACATTAAATAAAAAAAATTATTCACTATTAATTAAAGTTCCTTCAAATTATAATTTAAATAAATTGTGCCTCATCATATAACTGAATTTCTCATTTTTCATATATTAGATGGAATTTGAATTTAAATTTTGAAAAATTCTATGATTACTTGGTTTTTGAGTTATTTTTATTTTTTTACGTAGCAAATTTTATTTCTTTTAATTGCCTTAGTTAAAAATTTTCTATATAAAAAATGAGTAGAAATATTCAATGATTCGTCAATCATATTTCAATTTAGCCAAAAAAAAAAAATCAATTATTCATATGCTTCAAATATTCCAATGAAAATTTTGTTACAGTATCATAGTACGAATTTTTCCAATATGAGGTTCATTATTTGACGATATTCTACTAGATTCACTGGCACTAGCCACTAGCCACTGGGCATGTTAAAAGCATGCAATAAGAAGTGGATAAAAAACATTCATACAAAAATAAATAAATAAAACAATATTATGACGTCAAATCAAGTTGATGGCAATTTTTTTTCCATTATGAAACATCTTTCCATAAATCAATAGCCGACACCAGACTAGTTGCTTCATTTACTTCTATATATCTTAAATAAATTACAATCACATCATTTATGAACAAAATCACGTGAATATTTCTATTTTTAAAAAATTAATATTACAATTTAAATTTTTAATTTAAAAAAGCAGAAATCAATGCTATTAAATTTGTAATGTAGTAATTTATATATATATGTACATTAAAAAATGGATTTTTATTTTATGTGAATATAAAAGAAAAAGAAATGGAAACGTGGAGCAAAGTTGTCCATATTACAATATAAGGAGTGAAATAAATAATGATAAAAAAAAGAAATGGAGAAGAAGAAGATAGAAATTAGAAAGTGCCATGAAAACAACCACATGGCTTCATCTTTTTTGCTCAATCTTTATTATTGTTATTTAGTATTATTATTATTATTATTATTATTATTATTATTATTCTAAATGGTGCATCACCCACTAATCATTGCTGACAATAAAAACAAATTCCATTAGCCCCACCATACAAAACCCAACAAGTGGAAGCCAACACTTCCCTTTTATTATCCAATCCACCATTTCCACATCATCCATCGACCTTTATTAACTATTATCTATACACAACACCAAATTAGATTTTTTTTTAAAAAAAAAACAAAAATGAAAATTTAATTTCATCACTTGAAGATAATTTACATCCAAATGAAATATAAGTAATTTAATATTGATACAACTAAAGAATTATGGTAAAATCATCTATTAAAGTTACAAATGATGAACATACATAACTTCTTTTTGGTAAAATTCATATTTGATGAAGAAAATACAATGATCAAACACGATCTTGTTAAGATGATCACACCGCCATAATACCATTTAGATCCAACAAATCTTCATCAAATACATTATAAGGTTGAGTTTATTGAAGAATCCAACTATCAAAACAACAAAATATCAAACACCAAAATATATTAACTTCATCTAAATTTATATATAGAAAATACCAACTAAAAACACATAAAAATTCAAGATTAGATCTTGAATTCAAGTTATTAATCAACAAATATAGCTACAAGAAGTAAAAAAAAAAAAAGTGATTTTTTTTGGCCAAAAATGGCCAAAAAAAACCTGTTAGTCACTGTAGACAATATGATGGAGAGAAAACAAAGGAAAGAGAACAAATGTAGATTAGATGATCCACTTTTTCGCCATTAAATAAAATTATACGTATAGTTTTAAAATTTAACTGAATTAATTAAAATTTTTAATGTAATAAACTATTAATTAGAATAATTTTTAATTTATAACAATAAAATATGTTAATTATTAATTTTTTCTCTTTCATAAGTTACAAACTTTACTTTTAATTACAATTATTATTAGTTTGTTCTCGTAAAGATTACAACTGAGTACTTTTGTATTATTTTAGTTTTTACAAAATAAAATTTAAATTGTTAATAATTACAAAAAAAAAAGAGATTATCTTATAGTGATAGAAATAAAGTAAAATTAAAATATCTCAAAAAATGTCACTCTAAAATTTGTTAATATTAATAAAAAATATTTAGATTTTTGGTTAAGAGTGTGAGATTGAATATGAAAATTTAAAATTTTTGATATTTTGGCCTTTGGAATATGTATATATACATAGCACTTAATATATACTATATTATAATTTATTTAAGAAAAAAAAAAAGTCTGATAACAACAGCAAGGGGCATATGCGTAGTATATATATTATACCGTATACCGGCCTTGTAAGAAAAGATAAACGATACATGTACTGCTATATGGATTTACTTTTCTTCCTTTGTGACAAAGTCTATTTGCCGCCAAGCTATTATTGTATCCATGTGGATTTTTTCCTACTTCAAATGAGTTAATTTTAATAAACACCAAAACCTTAATTTATTAGCTTCAACAGGTTTTTTTTTTTTTTAAAAAAAAAACAAGAATGAATATTCATAGCTAGAGAGGTGGATAGAGGCAAAGCTTGTTACAGCCCTAAAACAGGATGACAAACTGCCAACCTGAACAGCCAAAAAAAAAGCTAAAAACCACTAAAGCAACTAAAATTATTACCAACTTAGGGGTCCTAATGCAAAAGACCACTTTAAGTCGACTTGTCGGTTATTCCTCCATTGAGAAGGGAGGACAAAGCCAGACTAATGAAAGTAAATGATTTATAACTGGAAAATAAACAAAACTAAGAAAGCTAACTAGGATCGAAACAAAACCACCACAACAACACACAAAAACAACAACAATAACAACAAACAACACATAATAACACAACCAGCAAAAGATGGAAGACCATCTCCTCTCTGCCGGACGCAGCAGTCTGCTTTTGATCCTTATCCAAGCTTCAATGAAACCCAACTGCCTAAAAAACTAGATCGATGGCATATGAAGCTTTCACAGCTGAATTATGGAGCAATAACTTCTACATCAGTGGTGGCCGGAGCAAGGAGAGCATCCACAGTAGCTTCAGAAGCTTATGTGATACATAAGAATGGTCGGAGCAAGGAAAGCATCTACATCGACTGGAAACTTGGAGGTCGCCTATGCCATTGCAGACCGAACAGAAAAAAGGAAGACGACAAATACTAGATCTATAATATTAAAGCTTATATATGAATAGACAAGGATTGAGGAGAAAAAGAAGAAGTGGTTTTGGCCATAATACCACTAGTTGTTTAATGTGAAAATATCAGAGAGAAGCTATGTGAGAAATGTGAAAATGTAGAAAATATCAATGCCAGTTTCAACAAGTTCATAATATATCTTTAAGGTGTATTTGATTCAAATGAAATTATTTGTAAATCCAAGTGAATGTTTTTGGTTTAAATGAAAATTTTATTAAATTTATTTTCAATTTCAACTTTTTCAATTTTGTGGAATTGGTTAACACTAAATTAATAATTATTGATGAAGTATATTTGGTTTAAATGAATTTTGAATTCATTTGCAAATCAATTTTATTTAAAATTCATTTGGAAAATAAAATAAATTTCTTAATAGAATTGAACTAAATAATAAATAAATATATTCAAAAAATGAACGGATTAATTGGGTTGATAAGTGAATATAATTTTGTTTCAATTAATGAATATTTAGAAATAGAAAATTGTTATTCTTTTTTTTTTTAAACGACAAGACTTACTGTAGCAGGTACTCACTCAGACAATTGCTAACTGAGGAGACTCTTACCGCAAGCTTATGAACCCAAACTCCAATCCATACCCTAGCGATGTGGGATAAGTTCAATAAAAAATAGAAAATTATTATTCAATAAAAAATAGAAAATTGTTATTCAATAAAAAATAGGTTAGAAATGTTAATAGCCCAAATAAAAGTAAAGGGACAAATGTGAATGGTTCTAGAAATGTTTGGTAAAAGCACAGTACATGTAAAAAAAACATTTGTTCACTTTGGTTCAACACAAGCACATGTAAAATGACACAATATCATATACGGTATGTTGAGTTCAATGAACAAAAGCAATGTTTCACCTGCCATGGTTGACTACGAAGTAACACTTTAAAAGCATCAACAAAATTTCATAAATAAACACTATGTTGAACCATTAGATTACTCTAAAAACAAATGTTAATTTTATCCATTTTGGTTGACCTAATTGCTTATATTTATTTAATTATTTTTCTATTTTCTTTGTGAGCAAGTTATATAAGGTGATTGAAATTGCACGCCATGTGGAAGATTATGCCTTTATGACACAAGTAAACATAAGAATAATTATAATTTAGGTGGTTTAGGATGATGTTTAAGATACCTTTTAATTTGTTGGTTGCTTGGCGAAGCAAAATTCATGTCCTTTTTTAAATAAAGGACACGAATTTTGAATTATCGTTATATTTATATATATTGGTACGTAATTTTGTTGGTTTAATTTTTAGGCACTTAAATTTAATATTTTGAGAACAATATAATAAGTATTCCATTAGTGAAATCATGCTTGAGACAAACATTATTGTCCATATATGTCCACTAAAACAACATGTATTATTTAATCAACAAGGCCTAATGTGTCCTCATGCGTGATGTAATCACTATCTATTACTCAAAAGTTATAGACATCTTTTAGATAGGTTTTCATTAATCACATATAGTTTCATCCGAACATGCCATTAAAAAAACATAGGAAATTTTTCAAAATGATGACTGCTGTATAATTCAAATTTTTTTAATAAATTAAAATTTTTATTTGAATTCATTAGTATTGTTTTTATTAATAGTTTTTTTTAACCTACTATAATTCATTAAATTCGAAGGTAAAATCATCAAGCATTACTAGAATAATTAACACCTATGTTAGAGTAATTGTTATGACTAGAAGAAAATATTGACCTATATTAGTTTACTTGCAAGTATTATGGAAATTTCATCTCTAATAAGTTAAAATTAAATGTAAATTGTTATTGTTGTTTCCTTAGAATATTGAATAAATGAAATAGTTATTGGTGATACTTTTGATTATATAACATCATTAATGTTTGTAAGTATTGATTCTAGCTAATAAATCTAATTGAGTAGATTTGAATGAACCTTTTTTAGAACTTTCTAACACTAATGATACATGTTGAAGTAAAAAACATCAGTGGGTAGTTATAAGTAATGGCAATAAATAAATTAATTAGGAGAAGGAAAAAAATTCTGATATGATGTAAATGCACTTGACTTCTCCAATTTGGATTGTTATCCAAACTCATGTTGTTGTTGACTTACACTTGTATGTTGTATCACAAAAATGTAAACAAGTCACATGTACCAAAAGACTTTTTACCAAGCAACATCAACCATATACAAAGCCTAAGAAATTTATACCCTAAACTATCTATTTCTTTAGATGGACGCCCATAAGTAAAGGTTATGGGTTCAAACTTCACCTATATTAAGTGAGTGTATTTAATTTATATTTTTAAGTTTAAAGTTTATATATATATTTGGAATTATAAAATTAAGCTAGTTTAATGTAATTTACTATAAATTTTGATGGCGAACAACTATATATAATTGTATTTGACAAAAAAAAAAATCTTTTTATTTCAAACCAAAGTTGAGATGCCAAAAATTTAATTATGCATCTTGCGCACTATATTAAGAAAACCAACCAAGTTCCAAGGAGCATAAATTTATAAAAATACAATACGAACAAAATAAATTTTGATACACTTATATTAGATATTTTCAGAAAATTAAACTCTATAAGAAAATTGAATAATTTATTATAACAAAAAAATTTTACTTTTCTTCAATATATTTCTTATTAAATTTGTAAAAAATATAATATTTAAATCATATACTCGAATCAGTTCATGATAAAAAATATATATATATATATATATATATATATATATACTCAGCTGTGAAATATAAAATTGATTGAATATAATACTTTAACAAAAAAAAATACCTGAAAAAAAAATTTATAAATTTCGACGATTGTTAAATAAATTTTATAAAAAGATAAAATTTTTTAATATATATTTATAATAATAATAATAATAACAATAATAATAACAATAATAATAGTGTTTTTTTGTAAAAAAAAAAAAAGAAACCTGAGAGCACGAAAGGCAGCTGCTCAATAAATGTGATTAAGGAAAGGCCGCGTGGTTCCCCGTGAATTGCTTTTAAAGTCTTCTCCTCCTCTCTTCTTTCTTCTCTCATTTCTTTCATCTCCCACGCCTCTCCTCTCCTCTCCCCCTCCCTCTCCCTCTCCATCAGAAAAGAAAAAAAAAAAATCTCCACCGTCGCCGCCACCCTTTCTCCCATTCACAGCCACAACCTTCAACTTATTATCGCTATTCTCGATTCTTCCTTCTCTTCTACACAGCCACCGCTTTTACCATATCATCAATTCCTTTTATTCAATTAATTTAGTTATGGCGAGTGTCGACGTTGAATCAAATTCAGATACGTCGGAAGAATTCAATCAAAAGAAACGAAGAAAACTCGCACACGAAACGCACAATCCAACCGCCAGTACTGCAAACAATAATAACCAAATCGTTACTAAAACACGATGGAGAACTCAATCGGAGCAACAGATCTATTCCTCTAAGCTTCTCGAAGCTCTCCGGAAATCTCGCCGCCAAACGACCACCACCGCCGTTTCTACTTCTGCCAAAAGTAGACAAATCCGTGAAACTGCCGATAAAGTTCTTGCCGTCACTGCTAGAGGTACTACTAAATGGAGCCGTGCGATTTTGGCGGGAAAAGTTAGGTTGAGAGTTAAAAAGGTTAAAAAAGCGAAGGCTGCTGGTGGTGAGAGGAGAAAAGAGAAGGTTGCGAGAGAGAATAAGAAGTTGCCGCCGGTTGAAAAGAAAGTGCGTGTTTTGAGCCGGTTGGTTCCTGGTTGCCGGAAAGCTTCGTTTGCTAAAATTTTAGAAGAAGCAACTGATTATATTGCAGCTCTGGAGATGCAGGTTAAGGCTATGGCTGCTCTTACGGAGTTTCTCGCCGCTGGTGGAGGCGGAGGGTCGCCGGTTGACCATGCAAGTTAAATGAATAGCAGCCGGTTATAAATTTATTAGTTAATGCCAGGTGTTATTACATTTTTTTTTGTATTTTTATTTTCTTTTTTAATTAAATATTTGTTTTTTTTTTTTCTTGATTATTATTAATTCATGTACTTCATTGTATACATTACTTTCATATCGTGAGGCTTTTTTCTTTTTTCGATTTTAGTTGTTTTATTAGGTAATACCTAGCATTTTTGATATAAATTATATGCCAGCTAATTTGGAATTAGAAGCTAAAATATATGTCAATAAGGAAGTTTTGTAAATTAACAAATTCAAAATCGTTGAGTTTTGCAATTTTAATTAAGGAACATTAATGCCTTAATTAGTGGTTAATGTAGACACTTTTGGAATCAATTTGAATGTTTCTTTTGCATTTAAATCTTTTTACAAGATGACGGATGCAAAGCTTTATGTAAATAGAAGAAGAGTCATTGTTTTTCATTTTTTTGGTCATATATTGTTAGGATTAATAGGTTAAGCCTTAAAAAGATATTTTACATTTAGCATAACTCCTAAATTGTGTTATCTTATATTGCATTAACATGAAATTTAAAGTGCCAAGCCATTATTTTACATGAATTGCACTAATGGAGACTATAGGAAAAGCACAAGCACCTAAAAAATTAAGTGTTGCAATTCCAATTTTGTTAATGTGACTTCAACTTTGTGTTTTGTCATTAAAAAGGAAAGGAAAGTACTTGGTGAATTAATATGTAGATGAAGATGCATTGAAATTGGACACAAAACAAAATGAATTTAAAAGATAGAAAGAGGAAGAAGAAGACTAAATTAAATTCACCAAACGTGCAAATATAAATTTGTGGATAATTACATGATAGTGCATTGAGATAAAAATAAACCAAACGAACAAACAACATTCCTTGGCAGTTTTATAAAGGATATTTGTGAGATGAGAAATCGCGAATAATGAGGAAATAGTGGGCATGATAAGAATGATAAAAAAAAAAAACTAAAAATAAATAAATGAAAAACCCCACAAAGGCCACAAAGTTTGTGCAATAGTCCAAAAACAGTCTAGTCTCTAGTGACCAACACACCTTCATATCATGTGCCTTATTGGCCCTACACTTTCAACTGCACCGACCTCTCTTGCCCCCACTCTCACCATTGCCTTGCATGTGATTCTGAACTGTTTACTACAATTCAACTATAATCACCCCCTCACAGGCCCTCACATGCCATTTTTTCTTTCTTTTTTATATATATATATATGTATATAAACCCTATTACCCTACCCATCTTAATTAGTAACTCTTTAATAGGCAAATTTCATCATATTTTCATGAAATCAGAGCAATACATTTAGTAGCTAATCTTCGTAATACACCTTAATAGCATCTAAATGTGTAAGCATGATCTATTTTTACCATAATCCCACTTCAATTATACATATATAAATGAACCACGACCTTCACTCTAAATAGAGAATGACGCCATGATAAGTAATGTGTGGATAAATTATGCTTACTACTTATCAAGCCAAACCAAACTAGGCTTTGCCTTTTTAGCTTTTTGAAAATGCATCCACGTTGTTGTAAAGAACCAAAACATTATGGTCTAAACAAGCTTTAGACCATATTTGAGGTCTAACTCAAGTCGCAAGAGTCTTTTCTCTTAAAAGAAAGAAGTCTTGAGTTTAATTTTTTTCCCTACACTAGACATTTGAGATCTCATTTTAGTGGTGGCTCACAAAAATAGTTTTCCAAATATACTAACTGCTCTCTTTTCGTTCCGATAATGCTGAGTCTCGCATCAAGTCCTGAAATATAAACCTTGTCCAAAAAAACAAGCTTTAGACCAAAAAAAACCCACCAATTTTCGGGTGGTGGCTCCAAGGGTTATTTCATTTTCTCATTTAAGAGCTAACACGTGCGCTAGAATGAAAATCCAATTGTCAATTTCTGAAACGAGACATGTGGGATGCTAAAATGGCATCCCTATCAAAAGAGTGTTTGGAGCCAAATTAGTCATGATGATGGTTGAATTTGTGGACCACAGTAGTGTTGTGTATTTTTCTTAGCCTACTTTTTTTTTGGTAGTCTAACATTTCAAACATTATTTTGTGTTTGCTCTCTTTGAACTATGCTTGCCCGCGAATCCCACATGCATCCATGTGCCTTCATTTAAAGATTCTACTTCCTTCCTTTATTTTGTCTTGCTTTTACATTAATCCCCATCTTATGGCCTAATGACATTTATTTTCTCAATTGCTCTCTTCTTCCTCAATATTCTCTACTACCTGTATATTAATTTGTTGGCCCAATCATAAAAATGATAATTGTTTGTAGCATACTAAAATTCTGACCGGTTCATACACGAAAACATAAGTCTCTTTGCACTGCATGCTCACATTGAAGAACTTCCCTATGAACCAAAAAGTCAAGATTGTACATGTTCGATTAAAATTGAAGAGGCACGCTATAATGGTTTAAGTAAAATGGAACACTAGTGATTAATATCTCTAAATTAATCACTACGACTAATTCACAATCAATATCTTTCAACATATGCTGTAAGAATTTGAATTCAAAACTTTCAATATTGAGCTCTAGTATTTGCGGTCGGACTAAAACTTTATTAACAGCTAAGAGTAAATTTTAGATAAAGAGAAGATAGTCTAATTTGACGCACTAACATTACAAAACTTAGCAGCAAAAGTGATTAGTAGTAAAATTAATGTTTAAGGAGGGAGGGATGAAGGATGTAGACAAAGGAAAGGACAAAAGAAATTGGAATCAGAAAGTAAGCTGGCAGACCACCAAGAAGGGCCCCCAAAACACACACCACTGGGCAAAATGTGGGTTGGAGGATGGGCCCATAACACAAGAAGACAATTGTCAAACAGGTTTTGGCAGTTAATATAAACCTCACATGTCATTCTTTTTATATTATTATATAGTTTATTTTATTATCTTTTAATGGCTGGTTTTGGTGTTATTTCTTACCTGTGAACCAACCTGAAACATCTTACTTGTTGGGTTGGTTGATTTTCTTTTGGTTTTGGTCCCCTACTCTTCTTCATTTGACACTCCTGCAGGCTCCACAGTAGCTGGAATTACTGACCACTTTTGCTGTTTGACTAGTCGCTAACTTCCCCTCTTAGCCCATGGTCAAGTATTGCAGACACCTGGCTAAGGGATGCACCTAAAATCCAATAACTCAAAATGGTCCTTCTTTAGTATTGTAATGGCCTTGAATTGGATTACGGGTTGCTGGATTTCATGGTAAGAGCAACTATCTGGCCTCTGCTAAGCTTCTTGCAATTTCTAAGTGTCACACGACTACAACTAGCCCCAATGGAACATATGGGCTAGAAATTTTAAAGCCTATGAGTATCAAAGAGGAGAGTCTATTTTTGACCCATCTAAGCTTTCGGAACTCTTGCTTCTGACTTGTATTGCATAGCATCAATGTTAAGTTCAAGTTTCCAATTCACTTCAGTGTTTTCACATCAAATTCTTGTAATGATAGCAGAAGTAGCAAAATTGCATTGTGTAGGTTGAACAATTGTCTAACAAGTAATTAGCAATATAGTTATGATATGAAGTCATTCCTATGAAACTGATTTTAAACATCAAATGAGCTCTCTCAAGGAAAGGAAGAAACTGCAAGTTGAGTAAGAGTTGTGAGCTATTTCACAATCAAAAGGTGTAAATCCAAGCTCGTATAAAACCAGAACAGAAACTATTGTGATGGGTTGATCGTGTTAAGAGAATAGGAAGCTAAAAAGCTAAATGTAGCAGCAAAACTAGGAGACTAGATGCAGCATAAGCCACGCACAAAGGTGCAGTAGTGTGCATTGTAGAATTTGTTTAATCCCACATCGAAAACAACGGAAATGAGAGATGAGCCAGCGCCCTATAAAAGAGCAAGAAAATGAGTGGTCAAATCACGCAGCCGCGCGGTAAGCACAAAGCGAACTATTCTTTCGCCTTTTACTAAAGAATACCGTGTGCTTGCCGCAGATAGCGGCATACGCCAATTTTTGTAGGGCTCTCTTCCTTGGGAAGAGAATCCACACCAGTTCAAGTCTAAATATTAATACTAAACCAATTGGAGTAATGAATCTAAATATAATAAAACCTTATCTAATATTAATCTAAACTGAACTAATAAAAGACAAATCTATTGTCTAAATTGAACTAAACTAATAAAAAAAAAAATTATCTTGATTGCCGCTCATCATTTCTCTTGATCATTAAAAAAATTATCTTGCTACTGATCATTTTCATCAATGATGGTATGTGTCTTGTGATCTGTTTGTTTCTTGGGAAAAATATGATTATGGAATTAAGATTTTCATGATTCTTTATATACATCTTAAAGAAAATAGACACCATTGTCATCAAACTGTTATTTGTTTATTTTGTTTTGCTTGCATTTTCTTGAAAACCAAACAATTGTGATTCGTGGAAAATTCTACAACTTCACAAATATGAACTGCTTTTATTTATTTATTTCTTGAATTATATATATCCTTGGATTTTAATAATGTTTGTTTCTTGATCTATAATAACAGGAATTCTATTAAATTCATATGCTTCCTAAGCTCTATACACAAATTGCCTTGAGAATTTGTGAGTTTTTTTTGCTCTAATTGAAGCGGATCTATGGATCACTTGTATAAAAAAAGAAATAATAGCATAATTGATTTGGAAATTGGTGGGCATTCTAGTGAAGAAGATGAGCGTTCAAGTGTGGAAAAATCTGAGAAAAACATTGATGGGTTAAGCCGAAGTGGTTCTTCAAGTTCGATTGAAATAATGACAAGTGATAATTCATCGATGTCTGGTGAAAATGTGGTGGTATTAGTGCCACAAGGAGAGAAAAAGGTTAAAATTTCCCCGGAAAATGCCATGGTGAAGGATAAAAGAAAACAAAAAAATGCTAAACCGCCCCGGCCTCCTAGACGTCCATTGTTGGATGCAGTAGGTATGAAGAGGCTTAGAGAAATTTCTGAGCTTGCAAGGTTGAAGCATGCAGCTAGAATTCAACATATTAAGGCATTGAGAAAGAAGAAGAAAAGAGTAGAAAATGCATTATGTTCTAGCAATAATATTTTTCCAATGCTTGTTACTGTGGTCTTCCTTTGTGTGATAGTTTTTCAAGGTATATATAAAGATTAATAGTTTTATTTATCTTCAATTATACACAATTATCAATTGAATCATATCCCTTAAGTTGTATATATCAATTTATCATATCAACTTTTCGAATTATTTCAATTATATTCAATTTTTTTAATAACGAACTAAATGTTATTTTAAAAATTACTATATGATATTTTTAAAAATATTTTATTACTTAAATTTTTTAATTTTTTTTCATAAACTAAGTGTTTGTATAAATTTTTTGGCAAACTAAATGTTTGTGTCCCACCGAGCGTGCCAACAGTTTGTTGGTGTAATTTAATAATTACTGACTTCTTTTAAATGAATGTGGATTCTCAAACGCCTTTACCACAATTTGTTTGAGTTTCATGGATGTAAAAAATTGTATTTGATTGTAAATGGTAAATTGATTGTTGGAGGTAATGATAATTTGCTAGAGGAAATGATAAATTGCTAGAGGAAATGATAAATGAGCTAGAG
>CATIWO010040949.1:0-18071 GCA_949673435.1 Macaranga tanarius
GTATATTTAAAATTTTATATATATTTATAGGTCGGTTTGATTGGTTTAGTACTAATATTTTAAATTTTATTAATAATTTTAGTTTCTAAATATATAAAAATCTTAATAAAATTATTTACTACCCAAAAAATTTATAATAAAATGTTTTTAAATATATTTTAGAGAATCGGTTCATTTGATTTTTTTTAAAAATTAATAAATATAAAAAATTAACATTAATATATCTTATAAATCTTATTAGAATATTGTAAAATTACATAAATAAAATAACTTTAAAAATAAAAAGTGAAAAGAAAATAAAAAAAGAAAAAATAACCGAACTGAACCGAACCGAAAAAGTTCAGTTCGGTTCAATTCAGTTTTAGAAAATTTTTTACACCAAACCAAACCGATATTGGTTCGGTTCAATTCAGTTTTAGGTATTTTAAAACCGAACCGATATAAATTTAGTTTCAAATTCAAGTATAATTAAATAGTGATCCAAACAATAAATTTGAAATTTTTTATCATATCCAAATGAGAGATTTTAAAGTAAATGAATTTAAAATCTAGAATTTGAAATCTAGGATTTGAAATCCAAATTTTAAATCCAAATCCTTGCATCTAAACGCACCCTAAGTGAATTTAAACATACAATTAAATATATATGACAGATGAGTATTTTCTCGATGTAACAAAAAGAAAATATATGGCATATGAGAGATGCAATTTGGTGTCATATTATCATAATATTATTCTAATGTCATTATCATATGAGAGAATGATATATTATTAGGGAAATGCTTGGTATCTCTGTCCGAGACAGAATTTTGCATCTCTCTCGAGAGACACGAAATTACTGAAAAATCTCCACAAATATACAGTCCTCTTGTAAACATCAAGGATCCACATGATAATTTGGCCAAATTTTTTTTTTTTTCTTGCTGGATGAGAGATGTCTCGCTATCACTTCCCTTGTTATTAACACACTATTATCACATGATTCACATCGACATCATGCGAATTGCACGAATGAGTGACACGTTAAACGAGAAAATGACACATTAATACTACATCAGAAATTCTGATGGTGTTAATATAACCTACTTGAAATTACTATCAATATAAAAGATATATATTAATTTGTCATAAAAAAATAATATATAAAAATTATTTAAATCATGGTGCATTTTTATCCCAAATAATTACATTTCATGAATAATATACTTTTTGTAATTTTTTTACTAAATAATATTTATAATTATATTATTTATTTTCAAATATCTTAGGGTATCTAAAAAACTATATATGGAGAATGGTATATGTGGCTTCAAGCTACATAATTGTTACATGATAAAAATAAATTTTGATAATTTTTTTTTATCTCTACATTTTTTGATGATCTATTTAATAGAAAAGTAAAATAATTATACGAGTGTCATATCATTTATAGCCACATGTAACATTATTAAAAAAAATATTATATGTTATGAACACTTTATTATAAAGAATGAATTAAAAAAATAAGAGTTCAAAGGACCTTTTTTTTTTCCAAGTTTAAAATAAAAAGTTTATTGAGTATGATCACTGTATTTATTAAAATTATTAAATAGTGATGATATTTTTTCTATTTTTATTTGAAATAAAATTATATTGAAGTAGAATAAAGAATTTTTATTGGGTTAATAAATAAACATATTGCGATACAGTAAAAAAAATTAGTATAATATTTTATGAAAAAATAAAGAATTAAAATTATAAAGGGTTTATTGAATTTCAATAAAAATTTCACTTTTATTATTATAAAATTAACCAAAGATGATTTTTAAAATGTAAAAATACTTTTTAAAATAAAGAGTACCATTTTGATATGCTTTTTATATACAGCTTAATAAATTATAGAATTTTATATTATATGGATTCTAAAAAATTTATGGCTGATATATATATATTATCCCATAGATTTAATAAATTATTATCTAAACAATTTTTTTTAAAAAAATTTTATATTCAGTATATTGCACTGTTTATCAAATGAAAGATACAAATAATAAATATTTTTATATTTAAATAATAAAAATATTTAAATATCATAATTAACTTAATATATATTGTACATTCAACAAAAAAATATAAATATAATGCATTTGAAATAAATAAGAAAAACTTTTTTCCCATATATATAAATTTGCTAGTTGAAATAACAATAACATGTGAGTACTATTAATTTACAATTGCAAAAATTTTATTCAAGTTTAAAAAACTATTAATTAAAAATTAAAAAATTTCAAGTCATAAATTTACTGATACTTACATTTATAATAATGTAACATAGAAGGAAAGAGATAAAACATATATTATTTATGAATGAAAAAGACATTTAATGTTTCTTTACATTTAGTTTAAGAAAATGAAAATGTTAAATTTATTTCTAAAAAGATATTTTTATCTATAATTTCAGTATAATATTAAAAAATGAATATTCAAATATAAACAATGTCAACCATTATTATGAAATTGTTTATATTTTTATGAACTTTTCAAATAATTTAATTTTATGTTTGATTTTCAAATTTATTTTTTTCTTAAAATGTAATTCACAGAGCAAGTATAATAAAACAAACTTGCTTTTATTTCAAATTAGAATTTGATTTGTTTGCATTTTAATTTCACCTTTTAGATTTCAATATTTTCCACGATAACAAAAGAAATAACTTATGCACTACACATACTGAATATGTAGATTTATCTCCATGTTTCTACTATTAACCCTTAAATACACAATATATACCACATCGTACATACATACTGACATAGACATACAGACAGATAGACAGACACAGACACACACACAGAGAATTAATTTTAAGAAATAAGTTAAAAATAGAAATGAGTTGTTAGTTTTTGATATTGATGAGGTTGATTGTGTCAAATTAGTATATGTTTTAGGAGTTAATTTGTGTTAATTTATGTTAATTTTATGTTAATTTGTGTTAATTTGCATTAAGAATAGGTAATTGCATGTGTTTGTATTTTGTAGGGGCGTAAAAGATATTTGCCAAAGTTAAGGGTGGTAAAGCTTGAAGGAAATAAGGATTAGAAGTTGAATTTCTATGTAAAAGATTGACACAAGCAAGTTGTTACACCCGCTCCTCTAGCTAAAGAGCCGGGCGCGACTTGCTGTGCTGTGCTGATTAAAATACTCTAAACATAATATCAAACCTCAAGTATCAAGATGGACTTAAAATAAAGCTGTCATATACATACTAAGAATCTTTACAACAATCTTAATATTATCATAATACAAGTCTATCTACTAGATAATAGCTAAATCTTAAAAGTAATACAAAAGTTCAAAAGTCTTAGTAATTTAGCTCAACCTCTTCTAGACACGAATGGGCACCAAAAAGATCCTAAAAGCTACTGCAAAAGCTACTCTGTTGGATCTGAAAATATTTTTTTTAAAAAAAATAAATAAAAGAGGGTGAGTAGAAAAATACTCTGTTAGTAGAATAGCTTTAAATATGATACATTAAAGTGAGAAAAATAGCTGTCTATTTAAATAATCATAAAAATATCCATAAAACTGTTTTGAACATCATAATAATAATCAATAATAAGCTGCTGAAATCATAATATAAGGTTAACATAAACTGATTTATTTTTTATCCGAAACATTATAGTAAAACATAAGCGTAAACTGATTTCTTTCTTTCTGAAGTAACATCATATCATAGTTAAACAGTTGCCATAACAACTGAAATATATTAAGAAATAGTTAAAATAAAATAATACTTTAGCTAACCCGCTTCTTTAAAAGCCGAGTGTTGCTAGCTGAAAGAATATAATGCTCCAGCTGAAAGAATATAATGCTTTAGCTAAACCGCTTCCTTACAAGCCGATTTAAGACTGAAACATTATCATTCATAAAAATACTATCCCATACACTCCTTAATATGTAACCAAAGATTGTGCTAATATAATGGGCAACATTGATTACCTAGTGTCCCATGTGCATATATTCTTATCTAATAATTCTGGTCATACGCATGCGCAGAGCTAGCCCCCAAGGCCTAACCACCCGATTGTACATTCCCAAGGCTATATGTACAACCAAGTCATGCTCCCAAGACAGTTGCTAAATAAACATTAGTAATCATGGTGCAATCTAATGGGTACATAATATGAGTGTATAGTTTTATCCATAAAATCAATTCAAATCACATTTATCAAATTACAATTAAACATAATAGTTGAATGGTAAAACGAACAGTTGTGTAAATATGAAACATAATCATTGTATTAACATATTAACCATATACTTTCTTAGAATTAATTTTGCTATATCAACAATAGTTATATGCTACATGTTCCCATTTCTTAAAATAAAAGCTAAGAAACTTATACAATCATGCTTTATAACCAATATATGATAAAAATTCCATTTGTAAGGAAACATCAGATTATATCATAGAAAACCTTTTTCCCAAACTGTAAAACATATTCTTTCATATATATATATATATATATGGTTTTAAAGTATTTTTATATATATATCCACTCACCTGAGCCTGCTGAACCGAAACCTAGTCGGTTGGTCTTGAACTAGTATCTACGGCTTTAATTTGATTCGATCTTAATATCTGTAAATAAAATCATCAAAAAACCATCTTAAATCTTAACTTTAATTAACTTAGACTGATCTACGGCTAAAGGATAGGTTATAGGACCCAAAAAATGGTCTGAAAATACTCAAAAGTGAGTTTCGGAGCCCAACAGGCCATTGAGGCGCCACCAGGCTGCACAAGGTGCCCTTGAGGAGTGCAGAGGCACATATATCATGTGCAGAGGCGCATGCCTCTTGTGCGGAGGTGCCCGCCTCTGCACAGAGGCGCCCGCCTCTATGCAGACAGGTTCTGTATCCAAAAATTGACTAAAATCGTAAATAAACAACCCAATACAAGTCCAAACACAATTATAAACATTCTAGGGGTCTGTTTATGATTAATTCATGCATCAGAACTCATAAATTCAATCAAAAACTTTATTTTTGCATAATTCAAAAATTAACAAGTTAAATATAAAAACTACCCACAAATGCTTTTGTAAATCTTTGAATTTGATAAAAGAAGCTTGAATTATTGTCTTAATTCTTAAGCTTGAAAAAATAAAGAAGAAATTTTGATGGAGAAGAAGTAGAGAGGAAGAAGAGGAAAAATAAAGGAAAGAAAGAAAGAATGAAGAAAATAAAGAAAATGTAAGCTTTTGTTTCTTTTTCTCTCTGCAAGAAACGTAAAAAGAAGGGTTTGCTACAGTAGCAAATTTTTTTTTAAGCAAAATATCCATTTTGACCCCTGAATATTCCTTAAGCACTAAAACAAGCCTCAGAACTTATTTCTATGATAAATAAGTCCATAATTCTATCTAGAACTTAGGAAATTCTAGAGCAGGATCTTACACAAGTACACGACTATGTATGCCTCGAGGGAAAAATGGATATGTGCATCATGGAAGACATGACTATGTTTTGGACTGTGTAGCATTTCGGATGAAAAGTTCAGGAATAGACACGCCTGTGTAGTTAGTCGTGTGGGTCTCGGCTGTTTGAGTTGAAGTTATACATGGGTAGATGCTTAGCCATATTAAAAGATGGATACAAGGCACTGGTCGAGACACGGTCGTGTAGTGCTCAGGAATTTTTAGATAAAGATGTACACGGTTGGATGATAGGCCGTGTGGTAGCACGTGTTAAAGGCATAATTGAAATACGCCCGTGTAGGCTCGAGACACAGCCGTGTAGGGTTAGAAATTTAGATTTAATCAACTTCTTTATAATCCTTATCTTGATACAATTAGGGAGTAATTAAAAGGGGGATTAATTGAAGATTAAGAGGACATTCTAGAGAGAAGGAAAGGAGTTCAGAGCACTTGAGGAATCAAGATTGGAGATCAAGAATTGTCAAAAGATAGAGATTCTTTCTTTTCTTTCTAATTTCCTTGTAATTGGTGATGGAATACTTTTATTTTCTTTTAGATTTTTTTTAGTATGTTAGGCTAAGGTAGTTATTCATTAGGAATTAAAGATCCAAACATGATTTAGTTGTTTCTTTTTTCTTTAATAAATTCATTATTTTATGCAAAATTATATTTATTATGCTTAATACTTCTGAATGCTTGATCACCATTTACATGATTATGATTGAGAATATGCACCGAGAGATGATAATCTTAATTGAATTATAAACATAAATTGAGTTGATTCAATGTTAGAAATAGTTTGAGTTAATTTAATTCTATAACGGATTGAGCATGAATTTAATAATTTAATTGGTTAGGGTTTGTGATTGCAATGAGAGTTAAATTACAATATTTTAATTAAAGATTATGAAATTAAGTTAGTTGGCTTTGAGAGAGGTTAATTATAAATTAAGATAGGCCAGGATTTGCATAAATTAATTGAATTATAAGAAGAGGATCGACTAATGATTGTAAGGTGATTTAATTTCCGAATGAACTTTATTTCATTGATTATTTATTACTTATTTAATGGTTATTTGCATTTTATTTTCATAATTTTAGATAGATAGTAATTAGATTTTAGAAATTCACTGAATTAGAGAGCCTTAAATAATTAAAATAGGATTTAAGGGTAGATAGATCGTAATCTTTGTGGTACGATCTCGTTTATACTACGTGTTAATTCCATATACTTACGGAGTTCTAAAGTAGGCAAATAAGTTTTTGGCGTCGTTGCCGCACTACAAAAAAAGTTGATATAGCGATGGATTTTTCCATCGCTATAATAAAAATTTTCATCACTAAATGGCTTAGTGATGGAATTATGATGGAAAACTTTTCATCATTATATTACTCGTCACTAAATTCTAGTGATGAAAAAAAGAAATCCGTCACTAGAGATAGCGACGGACTATCAGTTTCCATCTCTAAACTTAGGGATGAATAGTCTTTCTATTGCTAAGAATAGCGACAAAAACTATATTCCGTCACTATAAGTAGTGATGGATACTGCAAATCCATCGCTGAATATAGCGAGAGAAAGCATTTCCGTCGTTGCTTCTAGCGAGGGAAGCACTTTCTGTCATTACACTTAGTGACGGATTGCATTTTTCTGTCACTATATAATGATGGATTTGTAGTATTCGTCGCTATATTTAATAGAAGAGTTGGAAAGATATTATCTCAATCTAGTGACAGATGGTTGTTTCTGTCACTATTTAGCAATGGATAGCGACATATTTGTGGTTTCTGTCGCTATGTTTAGGAGTAGACATAGCTCAATCTAGCGACAGATATGTCACTCTGTCACTAAATAGTGACGAAACCTGTCCATTGCTAATATTATTTATTATTTTTTTAAAAAAAATTGGTAAACTGCAAATGTAAAAAATTGGAAACACAACAATAAATGTGTAAAAAACCACATTGCATATATTTCAATGTACAAGCTACATATTTCAGCATATTGTTGATAATTTTTAAAAAAACCTAAAAATAAGTGCACAACAAACATAATAATAAATAAATAAATAATAAATAGTTCCATGTCCATATAATCTAACTAATGTAGTCACTACGATCAACACCTGTAGTTGGATCTGGAGAAGCTGATGGAGCTGGAGGTGTAGAAACTGGTGGAGCTAGAGGTGTAAAAGTTAGAACTTGGAAGTTAGGTTGAGACCGCGTAAACATCTATAGGAACTGTTGCATCTTCTCAACTTCATATTGCATTTGCTCCTTATACAATCTCATATCTACATTCATCTTCTGTTGAATCTCTTGCACCCGTAATTTGACCTTTTGTTCCACCATTGCATCCACATGTTGCATGAAATGCTCATCAGTTGCAAAATCATAACGGGAAGTAGTGGAAGAACTGCTGAATGTCTCGGGCTAAAATATGGATGTCTGAGACCCAAAACTATATACTTACCTTTTTTTCTCGCCTCTAATAACCTGCAAATATATCTGGCTTACATTGATCTCGGTGGGCTCTGTGCATCCTTCTTGTGGCTGAGAAGTAGACACAACCATAGACTCTACAGCATCATATATTTAATTCAAGAAATATATTAATATACGAAGAAAATAATTGTCCAGTTCTTTTACAAATTCCAAAGATGAAATGCAAAATTAAGTAAATAAATTGAAAACTTACATTTATATCATTAAATCTTTTGTCAATGAAAGTTCCATCTTTTTTTGTATGCATCTTCTTGAATAATTCGAAGGGTGTAGGGACACGTTGCAATACTCTTTTTCCTAAAGACGTTTGCATATCATTAAGATTATTAATAATTATTTAAAAAATAAATAATTATAAATATTGGTAATAAAAAATAAACAAATATTTGTTACCAAAGCAATATAATGTTTAATTGTTGATATAGATCCCCTCGTATGTCTGCAAAGGTCGATGCCTGGTCCATTTTTCTTAGTTCAATGATTTTTTGAAGCTTGTTCACATTTTCTTTTATATTCAGGGGTATTCCAATATTGCTCCCAACTCTCTAATACATCTTTCAGTATACGCTCTTTATTTTTTCCTTTGGTTCGCAACTTGCACAACAAATCCAAATACCATTTTGCTACCACCCTATTCCAAGTTTTCTTTATTGACTCAGTTTTTGCTTCATCCCATTGATATGTTTTTTGCAAAAACAAAGTTGTGAGAGCATTAAAAGGCATGAATAGATTATAAATGAAAAATTTTAAACATGTAAGTTCAAAATCTAGATTATCATTTAGTACAATATATTTAAAATTTTATATACCTTAGATTCCTCCCAATAGAACTCTTTGGTGCTTTTAGGCACTAATTTCCATATTGTACCCTCTTTGTCCAGTCTCTCTTTGAATATCAAAGAAATTCCAATTGAAGTACTACAACCTGGTAGAAATCTATTTGAAATGCATTTGAAATAATGGAAATGTTAGGGGCATAAATAATAAATTATTATTTATATTGCAATAGGAATAAAAGTGAACATAGTAATTATTTTCAACAATTATGTAAGTTGTAGTAGGAATAAAATTGCAAATAGAAATAATTGTAAACATACTTGCTATCTCTGTCAACTAGGAAAACTGTCTTCATAGTAGATTATTGTGCACTACCACATGTATGTGATGAACCGATTGGTGTTGATGCTGTAAAAGACTCTGTATCATTATGTTGGACAGATGATGGTAATTGGTGAACATCCATGCTAGGCAGCTATTCTAGGACTGGTGGTGTAGTGGAAGTTGATGCAGCAATTGCTAGGGCAGTGAATGAAGATGCAGCAGGTTATGAGACATTAAAGGTAGGTCCAGCTAGTCAGACATTTAATGTAGGTGAAATAGGTGTTCGGGCAGTGGTTGTAGGTGCATCAGGTGGTCGGGCAGTGCCTGTAGGTGCAACGGGTGGTAAGGACTGTGCATGTGCCCCTCGACCTGCCAAATTAGCTTTTTAACTTGCAGAATGACCACCTCTCATACATGCAATTTTATAGTCTGACTTACATGTTCTTGTTATTGATGTGTAAATCTTAGTTTAGGTGCAGCACTTGACAAAACAAAATATGTTGTGGTACAGTCATTCAAATAAAACTAGCTGTAATATTATTTTTAAATATTTTAGGCAACAAGTCAAGTATCAATCAAAGCATTCCATATGAAATTTCAATAAGTCATTCAAGAATGAGGTTATATTGAAAAAACTGGCTGAATAATACACATATATGTTACCTGGATCTTGAGTTTTTCTATTGGATAGCAACTTGGGTTGAAGCTTTGTTATTTGATATAGTATCACCGATAAAAATTGAATAACTAATTTAAGACTGGCAAAATTACAGCAACATGACAATCATGATCAAAATTTCTTTAACTAATTCATATATATAAAAGTAAAGTGTAGGCTCAGAAATGTCGCTCTTTCACTTGTCAATATTACCAAATCAAAACCCGAGTTTCTAAATGACATTGAAAGAATTGCCATTCAAATTCTTAATTCTTGGAAAGATAAACACCAAGTCATGTTCTGTGAAGAGGTAAGAAAGGTATCATCTATGCATATGTATACATTTCTTGAAACTTTATATCAATAGTGTTTAATTTCTTGAACTAATTAATTAACTATTAATGTTTATCTTTTATTGCTCAAAACAGTTCACTTTTAATGTAATAGCAAAGCAAGTTCTAGGCTTAACATCAAAAGAGCCAGAGACTGCGAACATTCTTGAAGATTTTCTCACATTTATGAAAGGACACATATCAATAAGAAAATTCTTGAAGACAATTAGAGATAACAACCAAAGGAATCTGATTCAAATAGGAAAAATAATGAATTATTGAGATCATACAACATATATATGGATACTCTCTGGTGCAAACATTTTCCCCCATGAAGTAGCCCTTTCCAAATTGCTAGCATCCCAACATAATTCCAGTGGGATTTGAACTTAGAATTTCTATGCTACAATGCAAGTCTAAGGAGTGTGTGTGTGTGTGTGTGTGTATATATATATATATATATATATAACTTCTAGTAATCAAATTGATCTTACTTGAAACATTATTCCAAGCTTTGAGCTTAAACATGTGGCATAGAACAGCAATGCATAACTGCAAAATAATTAAAGCAATGATACACCATAACATAAGATATTTTACTCGAGCAAATTAAAAGGCAACATCATATCATTTATAATGCTAGTGCCAACAACCAACTCCATAAAACTACAGACATAGAAGTGGTATGCTAAAGTTGCACATGTTGTGATGCTTTTGAATCAATATGAAAGAAATTCTATCCTAACATCTGACATGCTTGTGGCTATCAGATGAAAAAATTTAGAAGATCAAAAAGTAAAATAGAATATTTATGCATTATCAGTAATAACCCTTTCCTTTTTTAGCTTTATATCCACATCTTTTCCTATTCTCATTTCCGCCTTTCCCTTTTTACCATTTGGCATACACAATCACCCTGCCAATTATTTTACAATGGCATGCATTCATCATTAGGTTTATCTCTCCAATCCTTTTCATAAGCATCAATGCACTTCATTGATACAGTATTGAGAAACTAAATGCCAGCATTTCTACCATTGAATTAACCCCAAATCATTAGTTCTTGACAGTGTCCTATTCTCAGAGAAAGGTTGGATGCTCTTGCCCCATAATGATCCCTAAGCAATTTTACAGAATAAGGTTTGGAACATGAAGTCACTCTAGCCCCAACACTGTACAAAATGTAATAATCCCCTATACATAAGGTCTCAACTCACTTAAAATAGATGTACCAAAATAAAAAAAAGTCATTCCTAAAGCACACTTGCTAATAATAAAGCAATGAAAACAAACATACAATAGTTAATAACAGTTCATAATAAAGTATTGATGTTGACTATATCTAACTACATAAAACCATAAGAGTATGCTTGGTGAGATAACAGGCAGGTAATCCAAATCCCAAAGATTTAAGCAGGTTGGTCAAGTTAACATCAAAAGCCATTATGACAGCTTTATAGATCAAATATAAGCAGGTTTCTCATGTTATTTCCTATTTTATTTTATTTAAAGCAAAAGTAGCAAATAACAATATAACATCCCAACCTGACAAGAGAAAGAAATACCCTTAGAAGTTCAATTCTAAGATATAAATATATTGTAACTAGTTGTTATGCTCAAGATCTCTGTAAAGGCTTACCTTTAAGGCCAGTTGCCGACCATTTAGAACAACCTTCTCAAGAGGAGATTATTACAGTTATGCTGTAATCTGGTACCATCCTTAACTGTCTTCTTCCATAGGTAACTGCAGCTTAATCACAAGGCCACAACAAATGCTCTAATAATTGGTGTTACACCTACTTGCCATTTTCATTTGAGGGAGATTAGCAAGGCTTGGGTTACACCTGCACTATGTCTTGCTGGATAAAAAAAACAAATGCTATCCCTATATCAATAGATAATAATAAGAGAACCATCAGCTACTGAATAATAGACATCACCAAAAAATGAATGCCTTAACTCTAAAATAGAAAAGCAATAGATATTATAGTACACTATTCATGTTATCAAATGCAAGCAACATAATCTGTTAATGCCAGGTAGCAACAAGATTAAAAAAAGTTAATATAAAACTATTAGTTATTAGGTTCCTAACTGCCAAAAACTGTCTGCCATGTAAAGACATGATCTGGTTTCATCATTTTATTCATAATAGGCAAGCCATACAAAATACAACAATAAACTTCCAAAAAACTAAATTTGCAATGGCAATCATCAATTTCAGAAAACAAAGACATATAACCCAACTTTCTAAATTGGTTTATTAATCTGCACAAAGATATATAGCTGATTCAAAAAAATTAACAGTAGAAGAAATAAATACATCCATCCAATAATTATGCTCTAGTCTCCTGAATCCATAAGATAAAATGCAACAGGAAACAATTTTTTTTTCATGTAAAGAACTAAAAAGAAATCAGAATAATTGCCAAGTACACAAAATAGAAATCAGGGGGGAAAATTTTACAAGTTGAAAAATGAGAAATTAGTAGCCTAGGTACTGAAATCTGGTACAACTACTGCTATATAGTTTAAATAAGTTAGTTCCCATTAAACAAATGCAAAGGGACTTTGGCATTCAATCTCTAATGAATATATTATCACTCTTCTTCATCATCTAATTCTTTAAATTCTTCATCTGACTCTATTTCTAGTTCTGCCTCATTATTTTCTTTAAATTCTATATCATCAATCTCTACAAAATCCAAACTTTGATCAATTAGTGACTAAGGTTCTTCATCCGCTTCACTATCAATATGATGGCCTTGTATTACATCCTCTTTAAATGCTCCTCCATTTGATAACAAAGTCATAGATGGCTCATTAACTTCCACAATAGCCCTAGCTCTTACTTTACAAATAGCCCACCAGTTACATATGTTTTTCCTTGTGCTAGGATAACATGAATAATACACCTGCATTGCTTGCTCTGCCAAAATGAATGGTTTATATTTATTGAATCTTCTTGTGTAATTCACATTAACAAGCTTGTCTAGACCTGGTATTGGATCAAACCAATTACAATTGAATAATATTGTTCTCTTGATTGGCAATGCAGGATATTCTAACTATAAAACCTCTATTAATTAACCACAAAAGTCCAATTCAGTTACGCTGAAATTAGAACCCTTTATGCACACTCCACTATTCATGGTTGCTTTATTTGCTCCATAACCCAAAGTGTGAAACTTATATCCATTCATAAAATAACTAGGAAATATCCGAACACCTCGCAAAGGTCCTTTATAAATTCGTTGGAGATATTTGATTTCGAATGTTAAGCCTGTACAATAAATGAGAGTGTAAAAATATATTAATTAGAGTCAATAAATTAATTATATCTATATGTATAATATTTTAAGTTTATTTACTCACATATGTCTTAAACCAAAATGCAAAGTCTCTCTCAAGTTTAGCTTCAACTTCGTAATCTTCAATATACGGTTGCTCTTCCCTTAAAACAGCCACATATAATCTATGGCAAATGTAGATTTTTTAGCCAATTATATATTATATTTATGCACATATTTATATAAAAGAAATTTAAGAACTTACGCAATATATGGCTTTACTTCTTTGTAATTCAATAAAATGTACGTGTGAGTTGCATGATATTCTTTCCAATTAAGATAGCGAAATTTTTCCTTACCAAATGCTCCACCGGGATGTTTAATAATGGAAGGCATCCCATCATATTGTTGATTATCATCTCTATCACCGACATTATTTTGAGGCACCTTTCAATTTCTCATACTAATATGTGGCTCAAAATAGTGTGCATAAAATGAAGATGTCTCCTCAACTAAGTAGGCATTGCATATTGACCCTTCAAACCTTGCTTTATTATGCACATTATTTTTTAGCCTTCGAAGGTACCTAAAATAACTTTCTAATTAAATCTAAAATATTATGTCATTTAAATTTTTATAAGAATAGCAATTTCATTAAATTAATTTGAGTGTTGACCTCTCAAATGGATAAATCCAACGGTATTGTACTAGACCTGCTATCCTTACTTCATAAGGTAAATGGACTGGAAGATGCTCTATGTAATCAAAAAAACTTGGAGGGAATATACGCTCAAGCCTACATATAATAACAGGAATCTCTTCCTCAAGACGCCTCATGTCTTCCTCAATTATTACAGTAGATATAAGATCTCTAAAAAAAATACTGAGCTCTGTTAAAGGTGACCACACATTCTCTGGTAAAAGTTCACGCAATGCTATTGGAATGAGTCTTTGCATAAGGACATGACAATTATGGCTTTTCATGCCAAATAACTTTAGTTTATTCATTTCAATGCACCTTCCCATGTTGGACATATACCCATTGGGAAATCGAAGTTCTTTCAATCATTCACATAACAGTTTTTTTGCTGACTTATCTAGAGTATAAGCAGCTTTAGGATATTTACTTGTGCTCTCATTTAGATGCAACTCTGCTCATTGACAGAACTCTTTTAAGTCTTCTCTTGACTTAGCATTATCTTTTATTTTTGCTTCAATATTCAAAACAATGTTGAATATATTATCAAATATATTTTTCTCAATATGTATGACATCTAAATTATGTCGAATAAGATTTGTGCTCCAATAAGGTAAATCCCAAAATATACTTCTTTTCTTCCACCCACATCCACAGTTCTTCAAAATATGAGCATTAGTTGAGTCGGCATCAATTTCTGTTACTTTTATCAACCCTAATTGCTCTATTTGCTCCAATATCTCTGAAGTAGATCGGATAGGTAGTGAAACTTTTGCCATAGTTTTACCCTTCAAAAAATATTTTTTATTCTTTTAAAATTGATGATTTTAAGGTAATAACTTACGATGATTGTCGAACCACGATGTCTTCCTACTTTTACTCAATGTAAATGCATCAGAATCCTTCACGTAATAAGGACAAGCTAACTTTCCCGTAGTACTCCATCTTGAAAAAATTGAATAAGCAGGAAAATCACTTATTGTCCATATTAGAGCAGCCCTCATCTGAAAATTTTGCTTCTTAGAGATGTCATAAGTTTCAACTCCAACCTCCCATAATGTTTTCAACTCCACAATTAGAGGTTATAAAAACACATCCAATTTCCCTTTCGGATTTCTTAGCCCTGACACAATTAAGGATAAGAACATATATTTGTATTTCATGCACATCCATGGAGGCAAATTGTACGACATCACTATGATAGGCCATGAAGAGTATTGCTGCCCAGATTGACCAAATGGATTAAACCCATCAGTGTAAAGACCCAACTGAACATTTCAACTTTCAGCTGCAAAATCAGAATGCATATGATCGAAATGTTTCCATACTATAAAATCTAAATAATGATGCATAACACCATCTTCAGATACATGCTCATCATGCCACCTCATATCTTTAGTCGTGGCAGTAGATGCATACAACCTTTGTAATCTCGGAGTCAATAGGAAGTAGTACATCTTCTTATAGGGAACATTTATCTTTCGCTTATGAGATCTATGACTTGGTCTCTTAAATTGAGGATGGTCACAAAACTTGCAATTTGTTAGTTCACTATCTTCTTCCTAATATATTATACACCCATTGTTACAACAGTGAATCTTTTCTACTAGTAAACCCAAACCTTGATTCAATTTTTTTGTGTTGTAGAAGCTATTAATCATCACATGATCTTATGGTAGCAACTCTGACATCAATTGACAAATATCATCATAGGCACGTTCAGATAAATGGTGTTCAGATTTAATGTTCAATAATCTAGCAACAGTAAATAATTGTGAATGATTTCTATTTCTAGGCCAGATCTCTTAATCGGCTGCTTGGAAGATTTCATATAATTTTTTAGCTGCTTGATTTGGTTCCTCTTCCATTTTTGGATAATTAAAGGAAGGACCCGCAATATCCATTACCATATTATAGTAATCACTATATGATTGAGCATCAACCAATCCCATATCTCTAACTTTATTCAAATGGACATAGCGATCCATATTATCTGTCATAATAGGTTCACTATACTTATACCAATTATAATAGCCACAGACAAATCCATAGTTTGCTAGATGATATCTTATAATATCAACATTGTGAAAACTGTGATTCTGACACTTAAGTTGATAACATGGGCACCTAATCTTATTTCTATCCATTAATTCTAGAGGACTAAGTGGAATACTAATAAATTGCTCAATCCCAACTTCAAACTCTGTAGTTAAATTACCCATTTTTCATCCGATTATCAATCCACTGTTGGTTTGCTCTCATTTTCTCTTATTACTGTGCCAATTGGATAAATAATAGTTCAACATTAAAATCTAATTTCTATACTATTAACCAATTAATGTATCTAAGATAGATTATATTTCCTAAGACCACAATCTGGATATTGGGAGTATTATGGCATTAATGCAAACCAACCATTATTATAAATATGACAAAATAATATAATTCAAAAAAAACTTCCAATAAAACCTTCCAAAACACCATACTACAAGATTCCCTGCATTGAAATGCACTTCTAAAACACATTCACTTATAAATAAAAGAGAAAGAAGAGAGAAACAAAAGACCAAACAAGTATCATACAATTTTATTTAGAGAATTAATTAGGATGAACAGTCTCAACATTTAAAAATCTCACATCAGATATACAACTAATTCAAAAAAATAAATTAGTAATTAAGCCTTACTTCTAATTGTGTGCAACTAGTAAGTAACTCCTCTAAATCAAAATTGTGAATAGGTTACTCTTTGTTTTCCAAACTGAACCCAAGTATAAACACTTGAAGCACAATTAGGCATTCACATTCCAACACTTAACCATATTCATGTAAGTTCAAAGGAAACAAAAGAAACAACAAGCCATCTCAAAATTAACAACTATTGATCACAATACAAACCAAATTTAATTGCAGATAAAATTAAACCAACCCATCTAAAGAAACAGCAACCCATCTCAAAATTAACAACAATGATCAAGATCCATTTGTAAGAAATAGCAAAGAAATTCTTTGAACATTCATAAGTCATCTAAAGATCCATTTTCATATAAACTATGGATAAATTATTTTTATAATTTAATTCATTTAATTTTATATTAAAAAAAATTAACAGTCACTAGTTTCAAGTGCTGAACCAAATCCAACCTTAATTAATATGTTACTGATTGCATTAAAATTGACAAGAAGATTAAAAGGGGCATTATTTTTTATGACATTTCAAAATGCAAAACAAAGGGCACAAAGAGAACTAATTAAGCTAGAAGTTAATATGACAACAATCTTACTTAAAACAAGCAAAAATGCTTCTTTTTTTCCTTACAAAAAAAAGCATTTGTGTTTATAATTTGATGTAAATAGCAACAATCAGACTGACTTTACAATCTCTCTCTTTCATTTTTTTTTTCTAGCAGTTAATTAAACAAAGCCTTGAGGCTTAATCCCAATGCCCAAACACTTGTATTATTAACTGCCAAAAAAAAAACCACCTCACAATCAAAGGGTCAATTTAATAACAAATCTTGATCTTGACCCAAGAAGCACAAAAAATCTTCTAAATACAATCTATTTACCAAACTTATTAATCTAGTTAGTAATTATTAGAAAAAAAATAGAATATTGTTTAGCGCCAGTTCTGAATTTTATTTGGTACCAACAAAGCTTGAGACAGGTTACACAAACCTTGAACTTAAGCACTGACAACAACACAATGAACCTTCACCATATAAGTGAATAAATAGAATACAAGTTTCCACTAACCTCAAAATGAATAAAATTGCTTCAATCTGGAGCAAAGAACCGATGAGTGTGTTTGAATATGTGATCCCTAATTTATGAATTTTGGGATATATACAGGGATTTATCATAGAGGCGACTACATCATAAAATTCAGACTAAATCCCTTAAGAGAACTTTCAAGATGAGAAAACTGATATGAGGGACCTTGTAGTTAACTGACCTGTTCTCCAATCAAATCAAGGCCAACAACTAGAAAATTGATACCTTGAAATAGTAAAAAGTAGAAATGAATTCTTT
>CATIWO010040953.1:0-20418 GCA_949673435.1 Macaranga tanarius
AAAAAGAGAAGGAAAAAAGAAAGAAAAAAGAATGTGAAAATAAAAATATAAAAAATGAGAAAAGATAAAAAAAAAAAAAAAAAAAAAAAAAAAAAAAAAGGATGGAATGAGATTTGATTCATTGCATTTTGGGGTGGAATGGGTCATTCTCATTCCTAGTGGAATGGGTCATTCTCATTACTAGGGCAATGGATTCCCATTCCAAGAGCCTATTAGTAAAAAACAAACAATAACAATGGGAATGAGTCATTCTCATTCCCATTCCCTACCTTATTTTAGCCTAAACAAACGCCCCCTTAATCTTAATAGTGCAGAGACTTTTTACATTTCAAATTTCAAAAAGAAAAATGAGGATTTCTATGATTATTAAGGTCTCCAAAGTCCAAACACCCTTTACAATACTATTTGAATGATTAATTGAAATTTATCGGAGAAAGGAGAAGAATAATCTTCAATAATCATAACCAATGTCTTCTTATTTTCTTAGATTTTATTTAGTTTCTTTCATTTTTTTCTTTCAATAAATACAAATCTTTAATTTGTTTGTTTCTTTTATTGGATTTTTTTGAATCTTCCTATATGGAGATTTCCACCCTTTATGGGATTTGACTATTTATCCTTCATGGGATATGATTATCTCTCAATTGTGAATTTTCTTTTGATAGTTCTGCAATCGGACTCACCTATTGACCAAAGAGTCGATTTATGGCTAATCACGGTCATTGAGTGGAACGTACAGATCACCGAGTTGCACATCAAAATAGCTCTGTCAAGAAATTTCATGATTCGAGTGAGATTTTATTTTTTTACTTCTTGATTGTACTGTTATTTATATTATTTATTTGTCAATATGTACTTTTGATTTTCAATCAATGAAAGATTCAATTTTTTCCATAAAAAAAAGGTTAATACTATTTGAATGATTAATTAAAATTTGTCGGAGAAAGGAGAAGAATAATCTTCAATAATCATGACCGATGTGAACACCCACAAGCACAACCATACACGTGGCATAAGAAAAATTTTCGCAAATGTAAACATCTATATACATAACCCCTTGTATACATATATTATCTACCCTTGTATACATACATTGTCTACCATTCAATACATACATTATACATGATTGAGTTGTACATATGATGATATTATAAAATGTCAAAATGATACTAAGGATGAAGGGCGGTTGCACCAAACTCGTCTCGGCCCACCTAAGATTCCAATACAAGCTTCTAGCTTTATCTAATCGAGTCCTGAAAAATATAGATGCAGAGGGGTGAGCTTGCGACTCAGTAAGTAATCACTAATACAATTATATATATATATATATCACTTCTCAAGAACTAATTATGGTACATTAAACTAACTTATACACCAAGTGTGTAATGATCTAACATTCACGTATAAAATATTACTTAAAAGTGTATCATTAATGTAGACTTGAAAGTCTAAGTCATTATAAGAAATTAAGATCAATTTAAGGTCAAAATAAAACAAAAACATCACCAGGCTGCGCCCAGAGCCTGGCGCTCGCCTGCTTCGAAGGACTGGTGATCGCCAGTGTGGTTTAATCTGTGAGAAGGGACTGGCGATCGCAAGTCACTGGCGATCGCAAGTCACTAGCGATCTCCAGTAGCCGATTCCTGCTACTGAACCACATCCATTTAGACCACGTGAGGAGTCCAACTCGTACTTTAATATACTTTAAATATTACAAACTCATTGAAAATTGCATGATACTCAATTAATCATAAATTTCAAGCACCTATATTCACATTTTCATAATCTTAATAACACATTCATACATTATTTCCATTCTCAAGCATAAGATCAAAGAATACATATTAACACACTATGCGGTATCCGGCCAGAACCATTTTCACACGATTACCTCGCACGTAGCCAAATTTTGGTATATTCCTCATAATCACATTTTCATATACATGGCCATATAGTGAAACTATCTGCCCCGCTCAGTCTCACTCTTACATCTCATATATAAGTTCTCAACTCACAATTCAAATGGCCATTTAGTGAGACTATCCATCCGGCTCAGTCTCACTTCACACATATTAATCATAGGTAGCTATCCACCTAGCTCAGCTTGCCCATCACACACAATTCAGTGGAGGCTATCCGTCCAGCTCAATCTCCACTTATCACACGTTCTCACACATTATTATTTTCCTCACATGTTTTACCTTTTTATGAAATGTTACATAACTTAACACAATGCAACCATGTTTTCACGAATCATAATAAGTAATATCTCATAAAAATCTCACACATAGTCACCAATCCAATTCTTCACATTCACAAACATATAGAGTGCACTATTAACGCATTTCATCACATTCCTCACACACCAAATTATATATCATCATTTACCATCAATCCTCACATTTCCAACATACTATACAATTGCACATAATTGCACTAAATTGTATCAACTAGTTATAAGCACACCATTATATATAAAAGAAGTTAGTATATGCATATATCATTTATTAGTAATTACTTATCTCCAAGTGCTTTCAACTTCAATAAAGATCTTTCTTCTAATTATTAGTGCCCTCTTTCCTAGGGGTATTCATCGGGTTGTCGGGTCGGGTTCCGACTCGAAATTTTTTCAAAAACCTCAAACCGAACTAAAACTGAAAAATTAGACGGTATTCGGTTCGGTTTTTGGGTTAATCGGTTAAATAATAAACATAAAAAAAGACATAAGATGACAGACACCCATTAGTGGCAAAGTGGCAAGGGCACGTGTAGTTGAAGTTGGAAACGCAGGATCGAATGTCACCTACAGCAAAATGGTTTTTTTTACCATTTTCTTCACTTAGAAAGCTAAGAAAAAGGGTGAAAAATTTTTTGTAGACGCTGGGAGTCGATCCTTCAACCTCCAATAATACCAAACAACGCTTTGTCGCTCTACTACTACCACTGCAGTGATGCATTTTGTTGTATTTATATATATTAATGACTAAGTTTCGGGTTTTCGGTCGGGTCAGTTCCGACCGAAAATCTACAAAACTTTAATAACTGAACCCGAACCGAACCGGACTTAGCTCGGGTCGGTTCGGATATTCGGGCCGGACGGGTTTTGAACACCCCTACTCTTTCCCTTTATCAACTCCTACATATAATCATTGATTAATCTTATATAATAAACATTGTACTTGCAACCAAACTCAACTAGGTGTAACTTAATGCTTAAAGCTTTATATATCTAAATGATGTACATACAAGTCCAATGATCATGATTTTTCTACTGATGCTAGAATTATGAGTCTACTCTCAATTTTAATTGGAATTACTCAATTCAGACATGTATAAAATTATTTATGAATTTATAAACAAAATCATATAACACAAAGCCATTAGAGTGAGCAATAAAATATCGAGCTCTGTTAGACTCTTTAAATGACAATTCTAGCTCAAACTCAAACTATAAAGGTTGTAGAGGACCCTCTAAAGTTTCCAGAGCATCCAACCGTACTCAATTTGGAGCTCTACAACTCAGATTATAATAAAAAAAAATCTAGGACTGATCAACCAAGAAAACAGAGCACGAATTTACACCAAATAAAACTTAACTACAAACAATAATTATACAAACATAGCTTAACAATTAGTGCTCCAATTACTTATAGACCTTCTAGATCTTCCTAAAACTCTTATTAGATGATTTGTGTAAGATCAAAATCTCCAAAACTTATCAAAAATCACTATCCTTCTTCCTAATAAAATTCTCTACACTTCTAACACACATACACATGTACACCAATCACAAGCTCCCATTTATGCACTAAGGTGTCCAAGTAATTATGTTTGGTTTTAATTAAACAAATATCTAAACATTTGTAGAGATTATCACCAAAATATCCTTTTCACCCCTTAATAAAATGGGAATATTACATAATAACTCCTAACTTTCTATTGTGCCAATATACTCCCATTATCATTGCAATTAAGTCCCTCTCCATAAATCATAAACATACCCAAACTTAAATAAATTTCATTACTCTACTCTATATGTAATGGAAGGTATGATACATGGATAACGTATCTAAAGTGTGGGTGTCATAACCGATGTCTTGTAATCTCTAATTTTTTTACTCTAAAAACTCCCAAATAGTAGAATAAAACTCACAAAGAGTAAATAAACACCTAAAACTAACATCAAAACTACAATAAAAAGAGAAAATAGCTAATAATACAAATAAATCAAACTAAAAAAAAGGTAAAGGATGGGCTGTTCACGGCAAATAGCTGACAAACAACCCCTAATTTTAATAAAAACTTTCTCTCTCTAAACTTTCTCTCACTGGCGGCTAGGGTTTTAAAGGAAAGAAAAAGAGGGGATATTGTACCTGTTAAATAGGGTTTTTATTCAAATTATGGGGAAGCAATATTTGCCCTCTCCTGAAAAAAATTTGTTAGCCCACTCCATATGGATAAAGTGGCAATTTACCCCCTGAACTATTATAGAAGGCGTAATCAACCCAAAAATCACCCTTAAATATTTTAAATTGGATAATTAACCCCAAATTTAGGAAAGTGGATAACACATGCTGGCTAAAGCAAGTGAAATATACTAAATAATAATAAAAAATTATATAATATATATTTTCTCTTCCTCTTAATATAATTAGAATTATCATTTTAATTTTCATAAAAAAAATACATATTAAATCCCCACCATCAACTCCATGCCGGCACCACCCAAACCCCATCGTTATGTAGCACCCTCAACTACCACATACACATGGCCATAATATAGATCAAACATATGGCATAAGAAAATTTTCTAATTAAAATATGTACATACAAATACTCAATAGTATTCATATAAGTTCATTGTTCAACTTATCCTAAACACACATCATAAGTATATTTATGATTTAATTACAACATGCTAAAATTTCTATGCCATGCATTACTGAGGATGAGAATATCAACATCAAGCTCGCCTCTGACCTACCTGAGCTTACAGATAAATACACACCATAAGCTCTATCTATCTACGTCTTGAAAAATATATTTTATAAAGGAGTGAGCTTGCAACTCAATAAGTAATTATTAATACAATACTTAAAATAAAACTTCTCAAGAACTAATTAATAGAATTTAATTAAAACAACTGAAAGTGGACTATACAGGCATGTCTTTACCCATATAATCTACTTATCAAAATCCCTCGTCGAAACACAACCTGAAACATGGCCATTTTTCAACCTCAACATGCACTAGCGAGCGCCAGTGTATGCTCGCAGGCACTAACTAGTGAGCGCTAGGACACTGGCCAACGCCAGTATCTGTTCATAGCTAAAATTTTTCAGGACTATATACCCGAGTCTCAACCCGTGTCCCCAACCTGAAAATTCATTCCACAGTATATCAAATGGCACACAACCATTTCACCATATATTATCATTTATATCTCACAATTCTTATCTATTTAACACAATTCAAACATATACGAAAAGTATTCCAAACATATACCAAAAATATACGCAAGGTATACTCAATTCAACTAAATCCTTTCTTCACCATATTACACTCACATTTTACATTTCATACATCTCCAATTAAAATATCATTAAATCCTTAAATAGAAAAATGCACACTTGTAATCACATAAACACTTATACAAATAAAAGATCATATATATATATGCAACGAAACCAGTTCTTTGAATATTTCTTCAGAAGAGGAAAGCCCTCTTCAGGTTGATGAAATTGCTACTTCATCATCAATGTTTGAGTCTGATTCCTCTGACTCTGACAATCCGCCAAAATACATTGATATGCTTACCAAAGATCAAGAAACTATTCTCGAGTCAATTAAGCATATTAATGATCCAAAACTTCAAAAGGAATTTCTTGATAAACTCCTGAAATCTTTAGAAGATAAACCTGAAACTTCTCAGAACAATTTTCCTTCCACTTCAAAGATTAGTTACAACCTGACAACTATCCTTGAAAAAGGTAAAAGGTCGAAAACTCCTGTTGGTACTCTTCAGAATCTTCAAAGGAAAGTCAAAATTATTAAGTCTGAATTAAAGGAACTTAAAATCAAACAACAAAAGGATTCTGAGATTATCCAATCTCTTATTTCAAAACAAAAATCTGAAACTTCAAGTTCTGATTCAGAAGACCCTGATCCGCAGGAAATCCCTACTGAGGTTCAAAATTTGCAAAAAAGTTTTAGAACTTCCAAAACAATACATTAATGTTTTAAGAGAAATTACTTCTCGAAAATATTTGATCAAAACAAAAATCATTTTTTCAAATAATTTTGAATTGGAGACAATTGCTTTATTTGATACAGGTTCTGATTTAAGCTGTATCAGATATTATTTGGTTCCTAAACATTTTCATAAGAAAATCAAAGAAAGACTTGCAGCTGTAAATGATTCTGCATTGACCATTGGTGGAAAAGTTGAAGCCTCAGTGGTTACAGGAAACATTGCACTCAAGAATTTGTTCATTCTTGTAAAAGATTTACGTTCAATGGTTATTTTAAGGACTCCTTTCATAAATTTGATAACTCCCTATAAAGTCAATGAACAAGGAATTAGCTTTAAGGCAAGAAGTGACAAACTGGTTTTTCCATTTGTTGAAAAACCCAAAAGGAGAAATTTAAATTTAATTAAAGCTCATTCAATATACGAATGCAGAATCAATGCTTTAATTAAAGTTAAACAAACACATCTAGTGCACTTGCAACAAGATGTCAAATTCCAAAGAATTCAGAATGAACTTCAAACTGATTTGATAAAATCAAGAATTTTTTATTTTTAAAAACAAATTGAAGATAAAGTTTGTTCTGATCTTCCTAATGCCTTATGGGACAGAAAATAACACATTGTTGATCTGCCCTACGAACATAATTTTGATGAAAGACAGATTCCAACAAAAGCTAGACCCATTCAAATGAACGAAACCCTGGAAAAATATTGTAGGAAAGAAATTCAGGATCTAGAAAATAAGAATTTGATTTCCAAGTCTCGATCACCATGGTCTTGTGCTGCTTTCTATGTCAACAAAAATAGCGAAATAGAAAGAGGTACTCCTAGGCTTATGATCAATTACAAACCTTTGAATTTTGCTTTGAAATGGATTCGATATCCAATTCCAAAAAAAAAAAGATTTGCTCCAAAAACTTCATTCTGCCTCAATCTTTTTGAAGTTTGACATGAAGTCTAGTTTTTGGCAAATTCAAATACATCCAAAAGACCGGTATAAAACTACTTTTACAGTTCTTTTTGGACAATACGAATGGAATGTTATGCCATTTAGATTGAAAAATGCACCTTCTGAATTTTAAAGGAATCCACTATTACCAAAACATTCTTCTTCATCATCATCTAAGTTGATGATAGGTTCAGAAGAACTTGATGAAGGTGATGGTAAAGAGTCTGGCTTAGTAGATCCTTGTTTGGAAGAAGTTCTATTGTCCAGGATCTGTTGGAGTGTCTGGTAGAATTCTTCTTCAGTTTGAGCACCAGCTAGTCTTGGCATTGCAAAAGACTTCTGTGCCAGAAAAATAGTAGTTTCCTTCGGGCATGGAAGTGAATTGTGTTTGACTAACCAATTGTTGACCTTTTAAAGAGTGATCTTCTCTTTGTATAAGAATGCATCCCACCATTTGACTTTGTATATTCTGGTGAGGACGGTTTGACCATCTTTTTGCATGCTGTAACTGAAATACCACACACAAACCCATGGTAGAAAGAACTTTGTGCAAAAAATGAGAAAAAGGGTAAATCTTTTTTCATTTGGAGCGGGTTGGTAATGTTGTTTGAAGAGGTCAAAGCAAGGCTTGACTTCTGGTATAAGGGTTTCAGGAATGTTCCCAAAATGAGTCCACCATTGTATGAACCAGGAGGGAAGTTTGGAAGTTTGGAATTCTCTATCAAAAAAGAATAGCCATGAATGAGATTGACTATCATTTTGGATAAAAAATGTTTTGAAAGCTAGTTTTTTCCAAATAATCTGATTTTGTTCTTAAAATCAGATTTTATTGTAAAATAATTTGGGAAGAACCTGTTTGAGAAATAATTTGAGATGGGTTTTTTGCTGAAATCTCCATCTCTGGATTTTTCAAAATTTCTTTACCTTTTTCCGCTCTTTTTAAAGATTGGGCTTCAGTAGAGGTTTGAGCCGAAGCTGTTTGAGTCAAAGGTTGTGAAGCCTGAGACATATTTTGAAGAGCCTGGAAAAGCTTTGGAGACTGGGTCAGCTGTTCAACCCATGTTTGTATTTGGGCATGTTTATGGGCCTCAGCTTCTTGTTCTTCTTGGACTATGCCCATCCATGATTTGATGGGTTGGGTTGAAGAAGGTTTGAGAAGTTTTTGAGTCGTGGAATGGGCTAGTGTTTGGGCTTTTTGGGCCAAAGTTTATTTTGGTGTTTAGGTTTCAGTGTTTGGGTCTGCAGGAACTTTGCCCTTGTCTACTTTCTTCTTCTTGGGCATTATGACCTGTTTTGCAGAAACTCTCTCGTTAGAAAATCTGGGATTGAGTTTGTATCTCCTTTAATATATTCAATTTCAAAATCAAATATTGAAAGGATAGCTTGCCATCGGGCAAAAATCTATTTGGAAGCGATATTTTGAACATTACCATAATCATCAAGAAAAGGAGTGCTATCCCCAAAGGTTTGAATTGTGGATAAGATCTGCAATTGTTGTGCTTGGGTTAAATAGTAGTCCCACCAACCCTTGAGTTAACCCGAGAAACCAGCAATTAGGAGTTCAGCAATGGCTTTATCCATACTATCGGTTTGGGTTTTATAGGCATTTGCTGTCATTGTCATCTGTTGTAAAAGATTTAAAATCTGGTATTCACTCATACCATCTAGGTTTCATTTATAAATAGATGAGGCATTAAACCGAGTTTGTGGATAGACATCAGGTTGTCTAGTAATGTCAGGTGCCACATTTCCCGGAATGTTTGACCAATCCAACCTATGGAGGTTCCACCGAGATAAAGATTTTATGCAGCCTACCTTATGTTTCATTTAACCGGCCAGAGCATTAAGGCCATGAGGCAGGTATCCACATAAAAGGGTAGGTGTGTAAAACACCTTTAGTACCTCGGTACAAGATACCTAGGAGGAGAACAATGTCTCAGTCCTGCTTTGTATCTAGACCTTTGATACTCCAGGAAATGCATTTTGAACAGTAAAAACAAGTACTGTTAAGATTTGTATAGTAAAAACAGTTACTGTTTATCTTTTTAATGCAGATGCAGATGATGAATGATGAAGGATCTACCTCTTCAACCATTGACCTTGGAAGAGCCTCACAACTCCCTTCGGTCATCTATGCTCGTGCTCCTTACCCAAGTAATCAACAGATCCAAATGAGTGTTTTGCCAAGGTTCTCAACCTTTGAAATACCTAGCTCCACACTCAGGAATGTTTACTACCAAACAGCTATCCCTAGACCTGTCTATGATAGCCAAAACCAAAACACAGAGGAAGAAGAAGAAGAAACGCCTCCAACCCCTTCTTCTCCTACACCTTCTGCCATTACTCAAAATATTGATGCAGAAATCAGTGTTTTGGAAAAAGAATTTCAAATTGATAAAACTCGTCTTCAAAATAATTTCTATATATATATGTATATCCTCATAAATAAACTTACAATCAACATTTTCCATATTCATAATTATATCCATATTCATAATTATACTCATGTTTATAATTTCACATTTCATATGGTCGATAGTTACAAATCTAATCGACATCACATTTCTCATAGTCGATGGTCACAAAGCCAATCGACATCACAATTCTTATAGTCGATGGTTACAAAGCTGATCGACATCACAATTCTCATAATCGATGGTCATAAAGCCAATCGACATCACAATTCTCATATTCGATGGTCACAAAGCCAATTGACTTATTAACACACATCCCATCCACATTTCCTTACAAACATATGTCATTTATTTCCAATAAACCAAACTCAAGTTTATAATATATATATACACACACTTACAACCACAATTCCAGTACCATCATAATAAATACATCAACCTCATTTATTTCCAATCTCTTTACATTCCCTAGCACAACTCAAGAATTATAGTTCATTCAAAATATCATCTACTCCTTCACAATCATACAAAGATAATAACAAGTAAGGTTCACACATCTCTTTCGTTATCAATATGAGTTTATAACATTCATATGTATTTCTTATCAATGATAGTACATGTGCAATACCAAGTTCACAATATATTCACTTGGTATATCACATAAGCATTATTGTTCATACATAATTATTGATTTATCAATTACTAAAATAAGATTAATATTCTATTAACAATATGAACATCTCCTTACATCTCATTCAATATGTATCAATAACTATTTACCTCAAGTGCTTTCCAACTTTAAATAAGAAGAGTTTCTTTAGTTGGTTGGCTTCTCATTTCCTCTTGTAACTCCTACACATATCCACATATCAATCTCACATAGTAAACATGACACTTGCACTCAAATGCAACTAGGTGCAACTCCATGCTCTAAGTTCAATGTATCCAAATAATTCACATACAAGTCCAATGACCATGAAAATAATACTGAAGCTATTATCTGAGTCTACTAATAATTTCAATTAGAATTACTCAAATTAGACATGTATAGAATTTATTATGGATTTTTGATTAAAATCGAATAAAACAGGGTTGATAGAATGAGCAAGAAAATGTCGGGCCCTGCCAGACAACTTTAACGGTAAATTCAGCTCAAGCTTAAA
Source organism: Macaranga tanarius (assembly GCA_949673435.1). Lineage (NCBI taxonomy): Eukaryota > Viridiplantae > Streptophyta > Magnoliopsida > Malpighiales > Euphorbiaceae > Macaranga > Macaranga tanarius. The sequence goes on from CATIWO010040953.1 coordinate 10,777, forward strand.
ACATGAAAGTTGTAGAGATCTTTTTAAAGTTTACAGAGCATTCAACATTGCTCAAATCAGAGCTTTATAACTCAAGTTATGATCAAAAAAATTAGGACTGATGCAAATAGAAAACAGAACATGAATTTACATCAAACAAAACCTAAATTCAATTAACCAAAAATATAAGTGTAGCTTACCAAAATGATGCTCCAATGGCTAATAAATCTTTTAAAGCTCCCAAAATTATTGCTAGATGAGTAGAGAAATAACAATTCTCCCAAAACCTCTCAAAATCACTCTCTTCTTCCTACAAAAATTTCTCTACACATACATATACACATATACACACACAAATACACCCACCAATCACAATCTCCCATTTGCCCCCTTAGGTGTCCTCCTCCTTTAATATATAATTATCTCCAAATAAAATAATAATAATAATCTTGATAATTATTAGCAAATATCACCACAATATCTTCTAAGCTCCTTAATGAAATGAGATTATTACACAATAACCCCTAACTTTCTATTGTGATAATATACTCTAAACTTTTTCTACAATTTAGTCCCTCTCTACAACTCATGTACATACCCATACTAAAATAAGTCCATTATCTATTATGTATAAATACGATACATAAATTAGAAATATACATACTAGAGGGCGGATGTTACACGTTGTCACCACCCAAACCCTACCGCCAGCAACCACCTAAACACATATAATTTTTTTAATAAGAAACATATTATATGTATATGGTACAACACCTCCCAACTATCACCATCGGCGCCACCCAAACACTACCACCAGCACCACTCAAACACATATACATTTTTTTAACAACACACACAGACCATGTCTATATATATATATTTTTTTTTTGAAGAAATCACAAATAACAAGACAAATGCAAAACCATTAAATCATATTATAGCAAACATTCATAACCAAAAAAGAATTGAAATAAAGAGTAACATCATTCTATTTAAGTTTTTTTTAGTGTAGTATTCTTTTAATTTTTTTGAACACCCATATTCATAATTAGTTTAATATATAGACGACGGAGGAGGCGAGGCGGCACTATGAGGGATGGCAATGGACATAACATGACAAGAGACGTTGATGGAGGCGGCAAGAGATGACGGTGGCAATAGATGGAAGTTTGAGAGAAAAAGAAATTAGTTTACTAGATTTCTTACATATGAAAATTTGAAAAATAGCTGCCAATTTTGGGATATTTTAGGGTTTAGAAATGTATGATAAAGGAAAGAGAGAAAAATTAGGGTTAATGATAAATCATATAAATGAATAACTATTTTTCTTTTTTATTAATAAATTACTTTAACTTTTTTTTTTTTTTTTTTTTTGGTATGCGTGCTATACAAACGCACCTCTTATACCTAATTAGGGGGTAAAATACCAAATATTGAATCTTTAAGGGTGAAATAGTCAAAAAAATTAATTTTGGGGTTGATTGCACCTTAGATGATAGTTTAGGGGGGCAAATTGCCACTTTAGCCCACTCCATATTTGTTTGGAAATTTGTTCAACTTTTATTTATTTTATTTTTAAATATAACTTAATGATAATTAGAAAGTGGATAAAAATTCAATTCAAATTTTTTTTATTATTTCTTTTAAATAAAATTCAGTATTTGCTCTCACTCTTTCATTTTCTCCCAACTTTGGTGTTTTTATAAGTAATTTTTAGGGTGGTTTTGGTCATTTTTTGGCCAAAAATTACTCAATTTTTGTCTTTTTTTTTTGTACTTTTTTTAAAAAATAATATGTATTAAAATTATAATCTTCAATCCTATTATGTTTATTTATTTTTTTGTGGTGTTTTATATCTTTAGATCTAGTTTGATAGTATAATTTTGATTTTTTTGGGGTTAAATCTGTCCAATAGATTGGTAGATCTTAATACCTCTTTCTCAATGAATGAAAATTCTTTATGTTCATAAAAAAAAAAAAAAAAAAATCGTATTGTAAAAATATAATAACCCATATATTTTCTTCACCCTGGAGCTGCTTGAACACTTGATGAAGCTGAAAATTATAGAAGACGCATAAATATTTGCTCAAAAAAGAAGTATTCATCTAAAACATCTCAAGTCCTTTTAACACCAAAATGCCCCCATTAAACCACATGATGCAACTTTTACTAACAATTCGCGCATGTTGCCTTGAGGAATGCATAACCTACTTTATTTAAACAAATATCTTTCATGTATATAGAATTTACCAGAGATTACCTTCAAATGTGCACTATAAATATTACAAAAATCAGGATCATGAATGTATAGATCTTTTATATGATCAAATCCCAACAATTTAGTGTTCATAGGAGTAAGTATTGTGTACCTTCTAGAAAATCCATTTGCTATCACATTTTTCTTTCCTTATATATATATATATATATTAAAAATTAAAATTAAATTTATGTTAAAAGCACACTAATTAACGTAAACACTGATATGTTTGGTGAGGAGGAATCGGCAAAAATTTCTGCAGTGTTAGCAGGTGTAAAACAGAGAAGTGAGTTTCTTGAACACTTGGAAGATTGCATGTGTGCTAAGGTGACACTTGCTCTGACTATTACATATTTTCTTTACAGCTGCAATTTTCAACCTGCTATATTCAGCTCTTTTGTATTGCTTGTGTTGCTCAAGTTTGAAACAACAAAAGTGACACACATGCTGCTCCCATATAAATAAATCTGCAGCTTATATATGAAACAGACTGATATGAATTAAGAATTAAAACAAAACTGTAAACCAAACAGAACATCCTAAAATTTTAATATACAAACTCAGATGAACCTTTATCAAATCGAACTTGGAGCAGTTTGTGAACAGTAATCAAAGCAAAATTAATTTAAGAATAATTGTTTAAATTAATTAAGCTGAAATTTATTTATGAAAAAGAAAAAGAACACTATTAATAATTACATGCTCACAGTTGTCTCAATCTTTGATAAGGTGGAACTGTGAACCGGCGGTTTCGAACTGGAACCGTCCGGTTCATAAACCGTGTCCGGATCTACTCACAGTTGTCTGATCATTCTTTGATAAGGTGGTAGCATGTGAAAATTTGCTGGATTTAAGCATGCAGGATGATGACTTCAAATGTCTGTAGTCTCACATACAGAGGACTGACTGAGCTCTGATCTTTGCTTTTCCTTTTTTTTTTTTTCAAATGTACAATGGGAGATAATGGGAGATGGGACTCGCACTCAGTCCCTAAATATCATTAAACGTCATTTTGGCCGCTAAGTGGTAAAATTAAAAATTAAAATTATTTTTTAAGAAAAAAATGATGAAAATTTTTAATAAGTATTAAATTTATTTTATAAGAATTTAAAAATAATTTTTAAAATTATACTATTCAAATAAAATTAAAACGACTTTAAAAATAGAAATAAAAATTTAGGATAATTTAATAACAAGTTAACAATATTAAAATTAAAATAAATTTGATAATTAGTCAAAAGTGTACGATAATTTGATAACAAGTTAACAACAATTATAATGGAAAATTTAACATAAAAAAAATCTGGCATAAGAAGTAATTTAACATAAGAAGTAAGTAGCATAATTTTTAAGTATGGGAAAGAACATGAAAAGAAGTTATAATTTTTAAAGTTGTAATTTTTAAGTATGGGAATGTGGTGGTATAATATGATAAAACTGAAGGGGGAATTGCAATCCACCATTTTCTAATCAGGCACGCAGCACTTGATCTCTTCTCTCTCTGCTGCTAAATTCAATTAGTAAAAGGATAATTTGATGTTTTATTAAAAGGAGCCATCATATTGTAATTTGTACGTAAAACATGATGCTATACCATTGTTAAAAGATGGAGAGACTATATAATTCACAGATATAAAACACACTTCATTGCCATTAGGAAACTAACTGATTTGAGTACATCTGAGGAATGGCTTTATTTCGTACATAACTAGTGTACGTAAGAGCAAAACCACATCAGCAGCTGGCTATTACAGATATAGAGGACCTAGACATCGATAGATTCATCAGCTGAACGAGGCACAGTCTCCTGCCAAATGAAGTTGATGGCAGCATTGACGACATTTTTGGTAGCCAATCCACTATCGCTGTGGGTTGAACTCCCAGCCTTGTTTGATACTCCGTGGAGTGCAATAAACCTCAGATTATTCGTCTTTGCTCCCTGCAAACCACCCGTCAATTAACATACATGCAAGCATGTTATCAATATAAATAAATTCTTTTAAAATGATAATACAAATTTAATAATTGTTTCATTAATTACCAGTCCAGAAGCAGCACCGCCAATATCAACTGTTGAAGCTCTAAAATTCTTGAAAATGAACTCTCTGTATGCTGGGTTTTTCACGTATATGTCAGAACTAGAAGCATTCAATCCAACAACAACATTTCCTGAATCAATCTGCACAATAACTCTCTGTGTGTGTAAGTTTCATGCTCATATAAATTGGAAATAAATGAATGCATGGAATGTAATTTTTTTTAAGGAATTTAATAACTAATTAACCTTAATCCTCGATGCAGTATGTAGCCACCTTGAATTAGCTTTGACCCAATAGCTGCGAATTATTTTGCTCTTATAGTAAATGTCTATTTCATTGTACTTAATACTTCCCAACAAACTCCCACCATCTTGTGGACGACTGAATTGCCCACTATCAAGCTGTCCTTGCTCTTCCGAGTCCTTGCTCTTAATTAATTACCACATTAAAAACAAAAAACCCAAGTCAAGAACTATCAGATTAACACCTTTTTTATCAGAAAAAAATGGGAAGGTTTAATGAATCATGTTAATTTGTACCAGCCATTCCCAAGACCCAGTGAAAGCAATAAATCTTGGAACAGAAACAGTGCCTACGCTCAACGAGTCGTTAGTAGATCCAGCAATTCCGAGATGAATAATTCCTCTAAGGTTGAATTTATCAGCCATCATTTGCACAGTTATACCAACATGCACCTGAGTATATACAACATAACATCAGCAATCCAAGTTTGTTAACCTATAACTACGTACAAGCATAACAGCTACATGCATGGAGATAAAATCATACCGATGGGTTCTCTGAGGTTCTGACAAACACAACATTAGAACCATGAATTGTTCCAATCACGAATCTTCTTCCTGTGTAACCAAAAACAATATGAAGATTTTGCAATTAAGAAAAGAAAAGATATATATATATATATATATAATGAGAGATTACCAAACAATTCAACATGTGAATTAGCAACGAAGTCATCAGCCTCATTAAGTGCCTTCTCAACTCTTTCGGAACTAGTTATGAGTCCAAATGCTGGTTCGTCGTTTCTGGTCTCGAGGGATAAAACAGGCAGAGGGTTTTTCAATCTCACTTGACTGGACTGCTGTACCATACCCAACAGTCCAAGCACCACCAACGCGATTTCCATAGCCCATATCTGTCTTCGCCCCATTATTGACATGGGTTGAGAGCATGCAGAAGAAGAGACAAGTTATGAAGGGAAAAATATTAGTATAGGAAATGGTGTGATGCCAGAGGTTGGTACTTGAGCCTTTTTATAGAGGTGATCAGACTCCAGCTATCCTTTTTTCTTTTTGCCATCTGGATTGTGTCTCATGTTTAGTGGCAAGTGTTTTCAATTATAGCCCCTTTTGATCTCATTTTGGTTTTGAATCTACGGATTTAATCCATAGATAGAAATATCAACACCTTAAATGCTTTATCTAATTGCTTCAGTTCATTTATCACTGGTGTTGTCTGGATTCTTCTTTCCTCCCATGTGGCAATATGAAATAACTTTTCTTTTTTTCATAAGAAATTAAATTATTTTTACCCATTTTTATTGTACTTCCCCAAATAATTAAATTCTTTTAATATCTATATTCTCATCGTATGCTTTAAACTGTAAATTGCTCTGTGTAAATTACTGTATAATATACATATATTTCCACTTGACGCTTGAAATTGTAAATTGCGATCGTGCCACCTATGTAAATATATCAATGGATTGAAAATTAACTTTTAAAAGATAATTAATGTAAATTAAAAACCTAAATTTACTGAATTTTTACTAAATTGATATAACAGTTGCTATTAAACCCTAATAAATGCCAAAGAAATGAATAATTAAGAAACTCATCAAAGTGAAGTAAATGCAAAGAATCAATTTTAAAATGAAAGTAAGATGTTTGATTATTGGATGAAAACTAAAGCTGGAAGGGCAAAGTTACACTAGAAAATTGAAGTTCAAACTAAAGAAAAAGTTGTTGATTTGTTGATATTTATTGATGTCCATTGCTGGTTGCGTTGAAGTTGTTTTCTACTCACCTTGCTGTGCTTTTATATGTTTTCCAGTAAGGTTAACTGTTTCTTCTACTTGCTAGAGCACCAACTTTCATATGGTAACTCAATCACATCTCCACTAACACAGATCTTCTCTTAATCTGATGCTCTCTTTTTTCTCTAATTCCAATAACAATCGCTTCTCACTTTCAAAACTTCTTATTCCTCATAACTAATTTTATCTCCCACTAAACCACTAACTTATACTAATCCAATTCTGATAAATCACTAAATTTTATTAACTTAGCTAATCAACAAATAAATAAATGGATTTTACAAATAATATGATTTAAATGTCATATTTTTATTAATCAAATATAAAATATCAATAGATGTATTGTATGCTCAATGATTAGTTGTAATATTTTAGATATAAACATAATTTTTCTTTTTTGACTTTATAAAAAGATGCTCAAACTGAATGCAATTGGTTGTTTCCATTGGGATTTTATTCTGACCTAGAAGATTTATTAGATTCCAATTTTGGAGAAAATTGTTACTTAAATTGAGTTTTTTGTATTAATATTTATGTTTTGTGGACTTATTTATTAAACGGAATATATTTATATTAGATGTAGTTTTAAAAAAATTTCAATTTCTTTTAATTTTATAAAATATTCTTAAATGATTTGGTGCATTCTATTATTATTTTATTTTTTACAAAGTAAAATTCACTTTATCAGTTATTACCGTTGGATGATAAAAAGTAATTTCATCCTATGATAATGAATACAAAGTAGAATTAAAGTAGGTCAAAAATAAAATAACCATAGAATTTTTCAAATAATTTTACCATTAATTAATTGTTGGAGACGTGAATAAATACCATATATGAATAAAACTTTAATACAAGTGAATTGATTTTGCACTATATGAATTCTATATTAGTGAATTTATAATAATTATTGTTTTTATTTATCCAATATTTATAGATATTTTTAATATAAAGATTGACTAACCTAATAAAATTAATAAAAAAAAAACAATTACTAAAATGTAGCAATGAATTGGATTTTATATTTTGAGGATTTTGAAAGAAAAACAATATATATATATATATATATAAAGTTGAGCCTGTATCAGGTTGCTATTTTATGCACATTCAGAACACAACAAACATAGTTTAAGAATTCCCATCGGTTTTTTTTTCGTTGCTATAAAAGAAAAAAAAAAGTTCAAGGATGAAGATGTACAATTATGCTATTCTATCCACATTCCCTCGTAATTGCACTCTTTATCCTCAGACAAAGCCAGGGACGAAAAGTTTCAAGGATGATGATGTACAAGGATGCTATTCTATCCACATCCTCGTAATTGCATTCTCTATCCTTGGATAAAGCTAAGGACAAAGAGGAAGCGTTGGAATGAATGGATCCACATCCGAAATATATAAAAAGTTTAAACGGTTGATAAGTGATGTAAATTGAGTTTTATTTTAAGCAAGTCAAGTGGTTTTGTTTCATATGAGTTCAAACTCTTTTATATGTCTACTAGCTAGGAACAATTATTTATCGATAAATTAAACAAAATATTATATTTTTATTTTTAAAAAATAATATTTAGTTATTGTAATTATTATCTTAACAAAAATACAATGAGCTAAAAAAATTATCTTAATTTATTGAAAAAATTGAATAAATTTAAAATTATATTATAAGTTCAAGGACTAAGTAGAATTTACTATTCTTTATATATATATATATATATATATATATATATATATAATACTAATAATCAGTCAAATTGTAGAATAAATTTCAAGAGAAATTGGTAAACTAAACAAATTAATGAAAGTAATTGTTACCTTGTAAAAAAAAAAGCATAATCTTGCTGAGTAGGAGGAGTTAATAATTATTGAAAAAAAAGATAGAAAATTCATCAGATTAAAAAATGGTGATAGAAAACAGTTCTCTTCTATTTTACATTGAATATAAGAGGAAAATGTATTTTAGATAAAAATAAAAAACAACAAAATTAATAGAAGAGAAACATATATTTTATATGGAATAAAAAATGATAAAGTAGAAGAGAAAATGTATTTTAAATGGAATAAAAGAGAAAACTATGTTTTAGGTAGAATGAATGACAAAAAAAAAAAAAGTGTTTACATATATAACTCTAAAAATAAAATACTGAATAATGAGGAGGTAGAGCATTTATTAAAATTTGAGTTTAATATTTTTAAAATTCACCATTCATGTCATCATGTGTGAGTGTGTATATATATATATAGATTGAATTGTTGTCGGATTTTCTTATTAATTTCTTTATTTTTTTTTTTATTCTTCCTTCTTTATATAAGAAAACAAAATTTAGATATTGAAATTTGAACCTGCATCAGGATGCTATTTCATCCACATTTGCAATACAACAACATAGTTTAAGAATTCTTTTTTTTTTCTTTTCTATACAAGCAAACAATAAAAAAATAAATAAAGGATGAACATGTATAATTAAGGATGCTATAGCCTATTCTATCGTAATTGTATCCTTTATCTTTTAAACATAGCTAAAAACGAAAGGATAAATTCTTGGCAATTTTAACGAAGAATATTTTAGATTAATTAAATTTTTATAAATTTTATGAAATTGTTTATTTGTTTTTATTCATCTTATTGGGTTAATTAACTTTTTGTACTAAGAAACACATAAATAATGTTTAATATTTTTTAGTTTTTGCTATTTAATGTTTAAATTTTTTATTTAGTTAATTAAGTAAATAAAATAATATTTTTTTATACCAATTTTCTTCATTTTAGATTTCAAAATGACAAAAGAGTATAGAATATGGAAAAGCTATAGCAAACCTTGTCAAATGTGAAGCCTTTTGTTAGTTCTCTGCGGGCTTTGCTTAGACTGGATCTTTGCCATCAAGCACATAGGATCCACTTCTGAAGGGTCCAGTATCTATGCACAGGCAAATTATATTATGGACCCCTGTTCATATTGCAATATGGACCAAAACTCATTCACACGTGTAAATTAAAAAAATACGTTTTTTTTTTAATGTTTTAGGGTTAGGGACTTAACGGCTGTTAACTTTAATTTCTTCTCTCTTTCCGTTTTCTTTCCTTTGCTCATCTTCTATGTTTTATTCTTTGCTCATCTTCCATGTTATGTTTTTGTGTTTGCGTTTTTGCCTGTTTGCGTTCTTTTTTTTTTTTATGATTGATGTTCTGCGATTTCAAATGGATGAACAGATTTCAAGTAAAATCTCTTTTTTTTTTTTGTGATATTTGATTACTTATTTATTGTTTTATTCTTTAGTTTTCAATTTTTGATTTAAACTTTATCGTTTGAATCTG